>JAEIHY010000022.1:0-15729 GCA_018904565.1 Drosophila tsacasi
CTTTCTATGAAAAATTTGAATTTTCGTCGATATATCGGTTCTCTGGCCCATAGTGCAATGCACTGAAAAATAACTTTATTTATAAAATATAAAACAAATTGCGCAAATTCAAAGTCATTGAATTTAAATTTAAAGATTAAAGAAAGCTAAGAAAGAAATAAGTTATAAATATAGGACAATGCTTCCATGTCAAAAATTAAGTTATTTAAATACAAGATTTTAAAAATCTTAATAAAGAACCCTCAGAACGCCTATCTTTTCCTCAGTGCAAGAAACGCATGTGCACCCTTCGACCTGCCCAACCCCAACCCGATGGCACACTCATTTGTACATCTGCTTGCCACTTCCATCTGCCTGCCGCTGCTGCTGCCAACCCCCAACCACTCGGTACAAAAATATGCGCAATTTTAGTTTTGCTCCTCGGCTGCTTCTGCGTTCCTTTTTTTACGAGTACAACACAATCCCAACTTGCCATGTTTACTTTGGCTGCTGCCCCGTCGTCGATGGGAGGAAATATGTATGACAAATGCTTCGAAATGCCGGCGGAGTTGCCCTTGGCGAAGGGTGGGCGTGGCATAATGCAATTGTGGTTGCCAAGGCAGTGGGGATTTATACACACATGTACATATGTACATGGGGAATATCGAGGGAAAGATATACCGAGTCCGGCGACGAGTATTTGTGGTATTTCTCATCTGCAAGCCAAAAGGGGTTAAGAGTCCCAGTGGCATATGGAGGAATGTGAGCCTTTGGTTTCGGGGGATTTCCTCAATTCGATTTATGGCGCTACGGAAATCTATATATTATAAGCTTTGTGCCCGCTTTCCGTCTGATTAGTTTTCGATGAAATTGGGGATTTGATCAAAATTCCCAGTCATAATGCTGAAATTTCTACAATAATGCATTTTCTAAATGTGAAATTAATCTCAGTTAGATTAAACAAATTTTATGGGTCATAAAAGAGCACATAAATCAAGTTGTGTTTGAAACCGATTTTGGCTGGGAAAAGTTAAATATTTTTGTAGTAATATTTTGTATATCTTTTTAAAGATTATAATGATAGTTTTCTTCATACGGAAAACGTAAATTAAATGTCAGAAAACTTTACCTCATGATGAAACATATATAAAATAAAAATCAATATGTTAGTTTTATTTACAATTATAAAATGTTTAAGCTGCAAAAAACGTGTTTAAAAGCTGTTAAGAGTTTTCGTAAACTGTTAACACACATTGAAAATGTAATGGCTTGTTTTTCAGTTTGTTTTATTTGGCATGCTGTGTGATTTCGAATAAAATGTAATTGCTTTATTTCTGGAATGGCGATTTAATGGTCTCGCTCTGCATAGAGCCCAAATGGATAGTTAACAAAGTTTCTTTGGCAACTATTCCACTTCACAGCTAACTTGGTCGAGTATTAGAAATGAAACTTCAAAGCCATTAGATGAGTGCTTTTTGCCAGTTTGATTCATTTCTCCCGCTCACTCGGCTCTCGAGTCCCCCAATTGATTCGATAAGCAGCCACGCGTTTGCATTGATTATGGGGATTAATTTCGAATGTGTTATTTATTTATGTTTGCCCACATCTGGGTCCACACTTTGCCATCTGATTGTCTGGTTCTCTCTTTAGAGTCTGGTTCTGTTTTCTGTATCTCTCTTGGGTCGTTTTTTTATACCAGTTCCATCCATCGGATGCGTCATGCCATAAGTTTCGGTTTCGGTTTCAATCTACCATTCCAATGTTTGACTCTTTCCACCA
Organism: Drosophila tsacasi; assembly: GCA_018904565.1. Taxonomy (NCBI): domain Eukaryota; kingdom Metazoa; phylum Arthropoda; class Insecta; order Diptera; family Drosophilidae; genus Drosophila; species Drosophila tsacasi. The sequence goes on from JAEIHY010000022.1 coordinate 1,759, forward strand.
TGGTGCTTACTTTGCTTTTATTTATTCTCACATGGCAACGGGGAATTTTATGAGATGAGGAAGAAGTTCTCGCCAAGTGAAAAACAATTGGTTTCGGGTAATTTTCAGTTCGATTTCCACCACATTGTTTACACCAAGTTTCGGTTATCCGAACACTTGGAGTGCCAAGTGCATGCCAATCGAATAATCATTATCATCGAGTTCATTCTCATTTCCATTTGTTTTTTGCAACTCGTTTCGCGATATCAATTTACAATAGAAATAATAACACAGCGAAATGAGCAACAATGCGCCCTGTTGACAGGCTATTATGAATGGAATTGGGTTTCCACTGCTCCAATTTGCCTTTCTCCGTCTCCCAGTCGATTTTGCCCCTCACTCGTTGATTCCTATTAGTGGCACAATGATCCGAAAAATTAGTGCAACAACAGCGAAAATAATAGGCGAAAAATGCACACATCAACAAAATGTGAATAAACTATTTTTTATTAGGAAAATTGATAGACAAATGGGATATGTACATATATAGAGGAAATATAATAAAAAGTGCTTGATGGTGATGATGAACTTTATGAACTCTGAATCATTTCGGATATTAAATGATAATTCAGAGGATAAATAAAAGGTATTACTCAACTTGACTAGTTATTATTTCCAAATTACAAGTTTATAAAACTTGATTTAACTATTTAAGGCACAAAGCTATCAAAATAAATAATTGGTATTTATAATTTTTACACCTATGACTATAACTTATTGATTTTAAATTCAGGTTTTATGAAATTTGCAACAGTTTGCTTCTTAATATTATATAATATTATATTTTTACTTCCCGAATCTCCCAAAGAATTCAATAGGTAATAAATCATTTCCAGCTAATTTTTATTTAATATACAAATATCTCTAAAATTTATGATAATTTAAAATTGAAATTATTTTCATAAATTTCGCTCTCTGCACTTAATTTTTATTTCTGTGAAGGAGCACTAGAAGGAAAATAAATTGCACCTGACGACGCGTCGCGAGGTGAGTGAGGTGTGTGTGGGGCCAGCCAGGACAAAGAGGAGGCTGGGGGCGTTGCACAGGGTTTTCATTACCGGAAATTCGAGAGCGAAACGCAAGTGGGAAAAGTGGAAAAAGTAAGTAAGGCAGAGGGAGGGGGGCGGCAAAGGAAGCAGAAAGTAAGGTAAAGAAATAAGGAATAAGTGAACTCTGCTTCTGCTGCTTTTTGAGAGGCGCACAAAAGGAAAAGTGCCAGGTTACAGTTATGCAATGAAAACTGGCACAAATACTAGTGTGTACATAGACGCATACATATTTTATGCGTATGCTCCAGTATCGGTCTCTCTGCGTGAGTGTGTGTGTGTGTATGATTGCCTTTGCCAGGCACTTGACTTCGCCATACAATGGGCCACATTGTTGTTGCCGCTGTGCTGCCTGCCACACTTTAACAATCATCCTAGTCATTGTTGTTGCTGGTTTTTATTTTGTTTTTGTTTGTCGGATTTTTTTTTCTATTTTTTTTTGTGCACGCAACACGCATGAAAACATGAAAAAATTGGCGCAAAGCTCTCAACGCGAGTGGGGGCAGTGGGTGGTGGTTTTCCTTCATACCCTGTATTTGTGTGTGAATGTGGGGGTTTACTCTTAAAAATGTGATATTGTCTTTGATTGCATGATATAAGCTTTTGTCTCTGTAAATCTCAGTGATGTTCGACCCTCGGGAATTGATTTATGAGAAATTTGACTCCAGGAAATATTTCCATAAAGAAATTAAAACACAACACCGGGTATTTCATAGTCGTTAGTCTTGTACTTCATATAATTTCTTGTTTCTTTATTTTTGTGGATGCGAGGTCGCTCTGGAGAGGCTAGAGAAAATTACTAGAGAAAAGTACGAAGTGAAGTGAATTTGAAGCAGCGCCAGTTTTCCAGAAGTGGTCGGAAAATGGGCGGTTCGTGGGGGGTGTAGATATGAGAGGAGAGGTTCCTCTGGGTTGCGTTCGAAGGAGGTCACGTATGCGACGCATGTGTGGGCGTGGCTCGATAGAACAAATGGATGCGTTTTGTCTGTCTGTCTGACTGTCTGGCGATTTGTGTGTGTGGTTTGTGTTTGCTGATTTGCTGCTTGTTTGCTTGGTTTTCACTCAAATTGCAATTGCAATTGCAGCTAAACATAAAGCTTCTTCTCTTTTATTTTCTTTTTCAAATTTTGCCATTTTTCATTGTGTTATCCGAAACCCCAAACAGAATCACAGCCAAATCATTTACACTAAAAGCCCAACAACTTCGTCTCAGGCTAGAAAACAAACAAATAACAAAGAAAGACCAGGGAAAAACCCGGGAAAAATAGGGGAAAAAGGAGCTAAGACTAGCCGAAAATTGTTTGCCTTGAACTAGGCGGGGTGAAAAAAGAAAACAAAACAAAACAACAACCAGCCCGCCAAAAACAAATAGAAAATGTCAAAGGGTTTTCGCAACCGCGCGTCGCGTTTTCACCGATTTGTGCGCTATGGCGAAAGCCTACAGATCCTTGGGATTTTGCGTGGTCCTGCGTCTAGTCCTGCTGGATTCTGGGGGTAATATGCAAATGGATCTTGACACGCCCACCACCAAATGGGCGAAAGGCAAACAACCAGCTGGGAGACAGTTTCAACGCCTTCGCCGCATTTAAATGTTAAATGGGGAAAGCGCGAGGAACGCACCAGTTTTCCTAGGACAGGGAAAACAAGAGGGAGGTTCACTGAGGGAAATAATTATAGGGAATATATTAATTTATATATATTTAAAAGATCGTTTTTAAAACTCCTTTATATCATGATTTTCAATGGGGAAACCCCTTAAGAAATAAGGTATTTTAATTTTAGCTCTTATTATATTATCGCTATTTGTTGAAATTTTCTTAGATTTCTTTTATGAAAGTTTCTTTTCTAAATTATAATTTTCTTTCTTGCAGTCTATGCAATGTAGGCAGACTTTGGTGGCAAATGGCAACCCTTAATTTAGCAACAACAAAGAGCCATAACAAAACAAGTGACGATTGGGTTGTTAGTAGGGGAGGAAGTGGGCTAAAGGGGGGGAGAAGCCCGGCGGAAGCGGAGGGCAAGGCGGGGGTAAGGGGAGCTGCAAAGGGTCGCCATGTTGACCTAATTCCGCCGTGGCAATAATTTGCACGTCTTCAACGGGCTGGAAAAGGGAGGTAGGTAGGGAAGGGTTGCATGGGAGGCTATATGTGGGGTTGAAAGGCAGTGGCGGGGGGGAGGGTAGACTTGGTGGAGAGCGCTGGAAAATGAGTAACACTGGGGGCTATTTAGAGGGGGCAGACTCCGAAGGCCTCCTGCTGACTGTTGCAATGCTTTTGTTGGTTTTGCGGCTGCACATCGCTCTCTGTTACATCTGCTTCTGATATTACAACCCCTTTTCCACCAACAACAACTCAACTATCACAACAATTTCCCTCAATTGTTGTTCTTGTTGTTGTTGTTGTTCTCGTTGTTGGCCAGTTTAATCGAGTTAACTAACGATGCACATAGGTTAGTGTAGCATGTCCGCTCATTAGCCTGCTCATTGACTTGCGGCCAAAATAAACAGATATTGATATCGGCCACACTTAAAGCTAATGTATGCAATTTTGAATTATTAATAAATCATTATAAATAAAACAGTTGAATGGATTTTATATATACAAAGCGAATAAAATGGTTAAGAATACAGAAAATAGTTCAAATAAATCGCAAGATGTTTGGATCCCTTAAAAACCTGTAAATTCAAGTCTGCTTTTTAACATTTTAATATTAAACCTCCTTTTATATCAGCTTTTCTTTAGTCCAATTTTATTCTAGACTTCCTCCTTTACAAGTAATCAAAAACCTTTGTTTTTGAATAAAAGCAAAGAGTATTATCAACTGAATCAATTTGAATTCAGTTCAAACTGAATACCAAATTTCACAGTTGTGTTAATAATTACTCATTTCAGTGGGTTTATTTGGGACTTGAACCGTTGTTAGGGGCAAAAGGTGGCTTAATTGAGTTAGAGCCTAACACGGTTTGGGGTGGGAGTGAGATTTGGCAACCGGATCAGGAACAGGAACAGGAATAGGAATAGGAACAGCAACAATTTGGCGCAATTAGCAGCAGGAACAGTGCCAACAGGGACACGTGTTCTATCTCTCCCCCAAGTCCCCAAACCCCCGCCGCTGTGTTCCCCTGGAAAATCCCAGTAGAGCCAGCAGACCAGACGGACAAACCCCAAACCTCCCCGTCCTCCTGAATCCCTATCTGGGATCCTTTCATGCCTAAACTAATCCACTCGCCAAATCAACTCAAATGCACGAAATTTAAATAAAAACCCAACTCCAGGGAACCCTAAATTCGCCCCTTTTTTCTGGCTGCTGCTGCTGCTGCTGCCCCGCAAAACCCAAAAATCCCAGTTGTGCAAATATTGGGATTGTCTGTGGAGGTAACCCAGCAGCCACCAGCCAGATCCCGGTTTCCCTATTATCCTTTCGCTTTAAAACATATCAAAAATATTGCACAAGAGACACACGGCAGGAGGAGGCAGACGAGAGTCCCCAAAGTCAAATAAAAAAGAGGGAATCCAACTCTAAATCGGAATCATTTCTGTTGTATTTATACCAACTTCCCTTTTTGCCGTGTTTAAAGTTGGGTGGGTTTCTGGTTTTGAAAACAGGCTGTGGAAGGAAAGAAAAGAAATGGACAGGAAAGGAAAGAAAAGGAAAGGAAAGGGTCAGTTGTAGGCAGACACTTGTCTGCTGTTGGTGGGCGTGGCCGTGGGGCGAATGCTCTTTCCTGGCTTTTGTTGTTGCTGCTTTTGGAGCTTGTCACTTGTCCAGGAAAAGGGAGCAGACCCAGGCTTGTCTTTGGCAGTGGGGCCTAGGAAGTGGCAGCTGCTACTGGCTAATTTCTCACACTATTCTTGCTGTTATTCCTGCCTTTACAGGGGTTTTCTCATAAAGAAAATTATAGAAATTTTCCTTTAATTTAAAAACATATTAAATATATAATTATTTTATAATTTTGTGCATGTTTCGCCTTAATATTCTATGTAATGTGGTCTTATATATAGGAATTTGTAAGTTTAAACCCGTTTTAAGGTGTTTTTCTTATAATTACCGTTATAGTTAATACACTTAACTGTAATTTAGTTAAATTTCTGTGATATCCTTGAATGAATAGACTTTTCTCACCCTGTATTGCCTTTTGATTTCGTATTTGACCCTGGGATGGCCTGTGCAGCATCTAAATGTCGCCATTCATCTTGCTCCAAATGTCTCTCCGGCCGAGAGAATCGAAGAAAAAGTGTGGGAGGAGCAGAGATACCGGTCGCCACCATGCGGTTTCTTTAGTTTTTCCCTTCATTTCCTTGCTCATTTCCGTTTGACATTTTCCTTGAATATTGAGAAGCAGCAGCACCAGCATCAACAGCAGCAGCTTCTTCACTCATTCTTTGGCTTATCCGATGGAAAAGTCACTTCAATTGGATATATGCCAGGCCAGGAATGAGGAAATGAAACGGCGGAAAGGGGGTACATATGGACTAAGGGAAGTGTTTACAGCATTTCTAGCTCGTTATTTGGCCAATTTCGCAAAGGATTTAGACGGGTTTCCTCCAACCAGCCAACCAGCCAGCCAACTCCTCCAGCAGTTTTTCTTTTCCCCCAACTTCCTTCCCCCTATGTATGCAGACTGTATGTACTTGCATATATGCTCTGCCAAAAACTTTGTCCTTCATTATAACTTCTCTGCCTCGGCCACGCCGCTCCAACTTTGCAACGTCAGAGTTTGCCATATTAAAATCATCATCAGCGGCATCGTCCAAACACCCAACTTATATAAGAAGCTAAGCAAGAATAAAGTGAGGCTGAAATAAAACGAGCGAAATATTTCTGGCATGCCGTCATAAACTTGAGCCGCCCCGAGATGGGCGTGGCAACCAGCCCACATGCTTGGGCGCTGCGCAGGCGCCAAAGAGTTGCAAAGTTACTGCAAAAAAAAAAAAAGCAAAAAGAAAAAAGACGGAAAAACAACAGAAACTGAAACTCAAAGTCGGGCTGAATGATGAAAAAGAGAGCTATCGATGTCGCTTTGCATGCTTTTTCACTTTTTGTTGTCCCTGACTGTTCTCAAAGTTCAGTGAACTGTTGCATTAAGGGAAAAGTATTAGTAACATTTGACTAAAATGTAGAATTTTGTCAAGTTTTTATATCTGGAGGATTTGTAACTTAACAGAAGGAATGAGGCCTTGAGCTCCTCCAGAAGTTTGTTTAATTCGTTTTAGGTATATATAACGACAGTTTGATATTATATATTGTATTTACGAAAATAACGTACAGTCTTTTGAAGTGCAACGTTAAAATATCGATTTATTCATCGACTTTCCAGTCAAAAATCGATTAAAAATAGAATTTATATGATTTATAGGCTTGGAAATGACTCCTTTAGTGCGTAAGTAAGCTTCAGACTAAAATCACAATACTCTGTAAAAGTACTCCATAAAAATCTCCCATAAAATTTCCCACTTTTTTTCTCTCTCTACCCTCTCCATATAATAATCCCCAGGCAAGTGACAATTGTTGCTGCCGTAACTTGAGATGAAATCTTTGGCATCCAAATTTGCATTCAATTTTTGCCACTTGAAAAAGTTGTCTTGACTTTCCCAACGTTTTCCACCGCCGCTTGCCGCCTGCTGCCTGCGGGCAGCCAGTGGCAGATGATTAAAAACTTGTAGAATTATGCAAGTTAAATGAGCTACTTAACAAAAAAAAGGGGGGACTACGAGGAGTAGTAGCTGGTAATCGCAGGCCAAAAGTTGACCTGTTGTTTGCTGTTTTTGTTGCTTTGCATAATTCCATTAGCCGCCGAAAAGTTGACTGCTAGCGGGAGTCCCGACTACAGACTCCGGCAAAAGTTTGCATCCCAAACTAATTCCCATTAAAATGTGTAATTCCAATTTACGGTGAGCAGGAGCAGTTCTTGTGGTTCCGGGGAAGTGCATAAACCACAGAGAGCAAAGAGCGGGGGCGAGGCAGTGCAATCATTAGGGCCGTGGCCTGTGAATTCCAGTATCTCAATCGATTCGCATGACTCTACTCCTGGTTGCCTGGCAACAACAGCTGGGCCTCTAATTAGGAGCTCTCTCTCTGTCTCTCTATCGGGTTTAACCCCCAATCTAAAGCCTACCGCAGCATCCACTCGTAATTCTCATCAAGAGGAGGCTGTTGCAGGAGCATCATAACAATCTTAATGATTATAACTACAACGACAACGACGAGGGTCGCCTTGGCCGTTGACAAAATAATCAAAATAAACAGAAAAAATAATGATTAACCTTAAAGTAATTTGCATAAACTGCGAGCGAAGGACTCTGCAGGCGCCGGGCATAATTAATGAGTGACGAAATCCCAAAATGCGGGCGGGAGAAGGCCTCCCGGCCTAGAGCTGCCCGGAGGATGGATAAAATGCGAACAGAAATTCCGCACAAACACTAAACTGACTTTAATTGAGGGAGACATGACGGAATTATTAAAATTATTATGACAGGCCGCAAATACAGGGGGGGAGATGGATGGGAAAAGAGACGAGAAGCGTGACGAAACTGTTGACAAACTCGAAATGGAAGATAGAGAGTGAGGCGGTGGACGAGAATAAGAGTAGTAGACACAGAAACAAAATTAAGCGAAATAATTGTGCTTGAAATAAAAGTTCTTTTTAGGGAGATGGGATAGGGAGAAATATAGAAACAGAGCGAGAAATGCTCTTAGGGTTTCCCCATATGTGAGAAGGAGATTTTCCGAGAGTAATTCTACACAGAGAAAATGGAAAATACCAACTTAAAGTTGAAGAAATACATTTTTAATATATATTTATAGGGAATATTGGAGTTAAAGATGAAACTAAATAAACTATATACTTTATTCTATACATTTTCCAAATTTTCAAGCAATTCTTTAGCTTAAAACCCTTTAATAAAGTATGTCAAATATTGTAGTTCTCTAAAGGTTTTAGATAAAGTTCATTAAAGTTTAATTTCAATTTTTAAGTATTTTTAATTCTGATAAATATCTCTTACATTACCAAATCAAAAATGAACCTAAAAACCCCAAGAGAATAACTTGTTTTCTTCCTGTTTTGTTTGTGTAATAGCAATTAGCAAATGGAGTTTCCTTAAGACCCACCTAAGATTCGATGCTTTAGAGCTTAGTTTTTTGCTGTCTCTCTGTTTTCCCTATTTTTTTATTGTGCGTCAAAAGTGAAACAAAAGTGTGGAAACAACTCGGAATGGCCATTAATGGGCGTAGAGTCGGGGTCTTTGTTGATTTCCAAAGGGAGAGAGAAGGGCGCAATATGATGGGTAACACATTTGCCGGCCAAATTGACAAACAAGTCAAAGCCGAGGAATAAGAACCATAAAAAGTAATACCAGAAAGCACGGAAATAGAAGAAAAGAAATAAAAGAAAAAGCCAAGCCAAGCTGAGAGGGAAAAATATGATAAAAATGAAGTAGTCACTAAGAGCCAGAAATCGCAATAACAACAGGGAACAGGGCACAGAGACAGAGGACAGCAGCGGCAGAGGGAAGGCTGCCAGCCAGACAAGAAGTGAAATGAGCCATAGGAAACTTCAAGTCAAATAAAAAGTCTTTAGCAACGCTTTTGCCCCATCTAATAATTTATGGGCCTTTGTCTGCCTAGCATTGGAGGGGCTTTCCCGCCTGGCTCCCCTACCCCCGATTGAGTTGAGTCGTCTTTCCTTTGGGTCCATAATGAACATTGTTTGCCTCAAGTTCAAAGTTTGCGCCAGGGAAATGCGCTTCATTAAATCGAAAGAGAGAGGACACAAGACAGGAGCAGAAACATAAAGAAAGCACAAAGAAGAAAGCAGAAAGGAGGAGGGTCTTCTTCATTTAAAGTTTTGCTATTTTTTATAAATATTCCACTCGCTCCTCCTTAGAAATACCTTTGTTCTAGCCCCCGCTTTTCGTCTTCTTCTAAGAAATGCACAGAATATTAAGGCTATGACCTTGAGAGCCCAAGACGAGCTCAACTGGGAAGATATATGTGGGATGTGAGCCATATATATGCATATATATAGTCTACACTGATGACAGATGACGACCACTGAGCGTTAAATGATGATGAAGCGGCAGCCCCAAGCGGAGCTTTGCTCGAAAGTCGCGCTTCTGCGTGAAAAGCTGAGTACGCCTGGTGATTTATGGGGCTGTTCCGAGCAGCTTGATGAAGTTCCTTTTCCAAAACATTACGTAATTTAATGCAAAACCCAAACTGTTGTCAAATAATTCACGTTGCAGGGGCAACCATAATAACGTTTCTCGAAATTCGGGTTGTGGAAACCAGGAGGCCAGGAGGCTGGGGGAAAAAACCGCTGACCAATATTTCACAAACAATGCCGAAACAAAAGCGAGAAATAAAGAACGGAAGTTGTGCCTGCAGTTGGTGGAAAGCGCAAAATTTCCATCAGCGAGAGCTGCAGGAGGCGCCCGACCGCAGTTGCTGTGTTTTTCCGCTGCCTCCCTCCCACACAGCCCCGAATCCTTCAATTATGCAATTTTCTATTTTGCAGCAAATTGAAACCGAAGTTCCAAACTCCCTTTGCTCCTGCGTCTTGCAGGCTGAATATGTTTTCCTAGTCAGGGCTTTCCTTTGCCGCTTCCGGTATGGAAAATCATTTTTTGGCTGCTTTTCAAAAATGCGCATATTGTGTTGGTCCCTAAAATCTTTGAGCCTCGATTGTTAATCTCGAATATAAATGGCAGCACACACACATATGCAGCTATAGCTATACAGGTAAGCTGTCCTCCTTTTTTCCATTCATTCAAGTTGCAAATCAATTTCCCTGGTATCGCTCTCTGTTATCAATTCAGGTCGAAGCTGGGGAATTTAGCCACACGGAGAGAAATTAAACAATAATATTGGTTATCAATTGAGGGGATTTTTTCGCCTATCAACAAAAGCTCTTATCGAATCAAAAGGTTTGGCTTTAGATATGGTCTGATATCAATGTATTACGGAGACTTTTGCTGAAGATAGATAAGCTTTTAAGTGGAAAATATATATTTAAATATGGTAAATGGAAAATAGTGAAATTCTTGTATTCTCTAAAGAAAAACATGAGGTTTATGTCTCTTTAAAAATGTTTTCTTACCAAAATAAAAATATTGTTTTCATGTAGAGACAAAGCGAACTTCTTTTTAATTTAAAATTGTTGTATAATTTAATTTTCTTTATAATTTCTCTTCATTTTTAGAGACTATTTTCTCCGTGTCTAGAAAAATAATTGCCTGGAACATCTGTTCCCTTGCCACATTTTCGAGAACATCAATTTGAAAAGCCATGGAAATTGTTAACTGGCTGTTGGAGTTCCACTACTAACCCCTTCCCCCTCCTCGAATTTGTTGTGGCGCCAAAAAGTAAATAATAAAATGGGGAAAATCTTTTGAAAATATGGCCAAATGGAGGCAGCAGCTAAGCACTTTGCCACTTTGTGCCGCCGAGCAGGAGCTCTGATAAATATTCGGGGGTAAATAGTTGGGAAATACATATCCAGGGGATGATGGCAAGAACTTTGCTCTGGGGAAAATGAAAACTTTTCAAATTCCCTCCTTGGGCCGGGGCTTAATCTTGAATTATGAGTCGGAGGCACTTTCAATGAATTTATGGGACACCCGGAGAACTGTTTGCTGTCTTAAAACGCAATAGCCGTTAAGAACTGTAGACTTCGCCCTCCTATTCAAATTTGGATACGGATTCGGATTCGTTCCCTCCCTGCCCTCGCTTCGGCCGCCTTTCTTTGGCTCACAATGCTCGGCACGTTGGTCAAATGGTCACGTTTCGATTGCCCCGACGAGGAGGAGTCCGAGAGGGGGCCGCGGGCCAGGTGACAAACAGGTGAGAGAGCTGTGGATGAGGTCGAAAAGGGTGGCGGCGGGTGGGTGGCTGCTTGCCTCGTTTCGAATGTGATTGATGAGAGGCGGAAGGCAGCGGGTAGAGTTGATAAAAGTTGACATTCGACAGGTGTGTGTGCAGAGCGAAAAGAGAATGACAAAACGCATGTAAAACGAAGAAATAAATGGAGTGTTTTTTTTTTAGTTTTTACACCGAGTGAAAGATAGGCGGAAAGCGATAGCACTGCAGTCGGTACGTCGATCGGAAATTATTCGAAATGGCTCGTCAAATTTAATAGGGAATAACATTTATTATCTGCATAGCGGGCATTCTTGAACTACAAATGATTTACTAAGCTTTTAAGGGGTTCAATTCAGTCAATTTCTGAAGTATAGTTTACATTTCGCTTGGCTTACATCATTTATTATAAATTAATTTATGCGTCAAAGCTATAAACGTGGTGTACATGTCAATGATTAATCGAATTTTAGTCAAGCAATTTAAGGTTTTAGTACTTTTTATGATTTGTGTGAACGTTAATAGGTGTGATGAATTTTAAAAGCTAATTTAAGTTTGTAAAATAGAAGAATTTTGTTAGTAAATATAAGAGAACAAGCTCTTCTATATAAAAAGTAAATATTTGATATGTCAGCAAGAATATTAAAAATATCACGAACAATCGATTTTTTTTAAATCGTAAAGTATCGCAATTATCGTTAAAATATCTATGTTATCGATCATTTTTAAAAATATATGAAAATATTATTACATTCATTTGTTTCCTGATCGATTATATAATGAACAAATATATCAAACAAAATATCTATGTATTGCACAATAATCGCAATGTTAAAATATCGATACAATATATATATTTCGTTACTTTTTGTCATCCCTACTCATACAAGAATAATAAACTTTAAGAGGTCGAAGATATCTTCTCCTGTTGTCATAAAGCTATAATACCTTTGTAGCCCATGGATACCATGGCTATAACCGGGCTGTGAAATCGTCATAAACTGCTTCTTCGAGAATAAACTCAACCCAATCGATTATACACATGTGCGTGACACTCACGCTCTCACCTCTAGCTGAAAACCACCAGAAAACCATGAAGAAGGCAACAACAATTAGCGTGGCTGCCTCGATGTTATCTGCCCCTGTCTCTAACGCTATTCCTGTCCTCCGCTCCCGTCTCTGTCCGCGGTTCTGTCCCAGTGTCTGTGGGTACTTAGTACTTATACTTATAGTACATGCGAGTGCGCATTCACAACCACATTCACACATGGCCGCCTGGCAGCAGACGGGGCTTGAAAGTGTGCCATTGGCATTCGCAGAGTGTGTGTACGTACGCCGCCCCCAGACCCTCCTCAAATATGTTATCGCTTGGCATATTAAGCCAGAGAGCAGGAACCGTGCTTGAAATTCATTCATTTGCTCATTCACTCGCTCCAGCCATTGAGTCACCGCTTAGCTAGGGAGCAAGAGCGAGGGCGAGCGAGTGAGCTTGTGCATCAAACACGGAAATTAGCATACGCTCAACGATGACGAGGATGATGATAATGATGATGATGATGATGTTGACAAAACAACGTTTGCCATTTATATAACCCCAGCTTTAATTGCGCTTATTCTGGCACACACACATGGGGCGTATACGCAATGTGCCTTGAAATGCGGCAACTTGAATGCGCCTGAAGAAAGCAAACTCTTTGTGTCGCCTCTTAGCCTTGCTCCGACATGGCCCATGTTCCGTTTTGCTAAGCCGATTATGGTTTATTGATGACTCCTGGATCTTTGCCGGAAACTTCCGACCTAGTTCAATTATCCTTCCTGTGAGCCATCTCACCTGTATCTCTGGAAATGTATCTGCATCTGTGCTCTGTGCTCTGTACTTGTTAGTCCATCAATGAAACCAGCTTGGGGAAATCAATTCAATTTGTTATGCTAAACGTATGTGAATGCATTTTGTGCATCCATTTATTTATGTGCAGGCAGAGAAATAATATTAAGAGTAATTTGGCTAATGATAATCCACTGTGAACTGGCTTGACTTAACCTAATTCTAACGAACTAAATGAAAGAGCAATAAAGTGGCAAACACAGTTTAGATAAACTATCTTTTGTGTAGATTTTAAGCTGCTTTAATCCTTTAATTCCCTTTAAGTTGTAAAGATACCAAATATATACAGACTTTAGGACTTAATAGGCAAAAGGATACATGCTTTGCACCATAAAGTATATGTATTTCTGTCTAAACTGCATATATACTATCAAATCGTAATGATTATTTCAAATAATAATCTAAAATTAATACCTTTTCTTCGTGTGTAAATATTTTATGGCTGTCGTAGCATTAAAACCAATTCGGAAAATGCATTTTCCAACACATCACCCGGCTTTGCCTTCTGGCTTCCTTGGGCAATTTGCAAAAGGATACCTATTCTGGGGTGGGTGAAAGGGTCGGATTTATTCAGCGTGACAAAGTTCGTTTTGGGGCTCAGGCTCCGCTCCTAGTGTAAAGAGTGAATTTCGGAAATTTTCTGGATTTCCCTCCATGTAAATTGTAACGGACAAGGACAAGGACCTTTCACCCTTTAGCGTGCATGTTGCCAGAGGCCAAGTGGCACCCAAATGAGATACCTACCTCCTACCACAGCCCTTCCTCACACCTCGTTTGGGGTTACCTTTTTTACACGTGTCTCCTGTCAAGTGCAGAGAAGAAGGAGCTGGAAAGAGGACGTAGGACTCCCCTTGAATATCTGAGCCCAACTTGTTAATATTTCGACAACGTTTTCCAAGTGGGCAGCGGCGAATTGAATGGAGGGGGCGGGACATTGAAAATTCTGTTGGTCCTTTTTGCAGTTGAACTTTTCAATTTGATTGCCACAAACGAAAGGCGTTAAACGGGTCCAAGGTGGGTCCAGGTGGACCTGGGCTCTCGCCCCCGATGACTAAAAGTAATTAAAGTATTTTCTCCAGGTTGGTTGCTTCCCAGGGCTGAAACCGGGACTGGAACGTGGGGGACGGGGTGGGGGAAGCCCTCGCA
>JAEIHY010000023.1:0-28277 GCA_018904565.1 Drosophila tsacasi
CTACACACGCAGCACAGAACAGAAACACGCTGGGCGGGCACAGAATTGAGGAAGGGCACGCAGGCACAAAACGGCAGGCACGGGAACGGAACGCAACAGAGGGAAACGTGAACGACGCCAGCTGCGGACGCACTCCGGCCAATCTGGTTCGGCCGGCGGGCGAGCGGCCAAAGGAGCCGCATCCGCAGCGCTCGACTGGCAGTATACTTGCTTGCGTAGCTTAATCCTTACAGTTCTCCCACTTACGGTTCCGCATACCCGCGTTCGGATTGTAGTTCATGCTGTTCCGCTGGTTGTCGGGGGTTCCAATTGGGTGGCTTATCGTATAAGTGAATTATATTCAAAATTTTGGTTTTTACACATCACCACATAGGACCAGTGGGACCGTTTTAGCTTTAGGCATTAGAGGTGCAAAAACATCGATGGAACCATAGATGCATCGATGTTTTTCGAATTTTCCAAATCATCGATGTTTTTTCCACCATCGATGTTTCTGTGGCGTCATTATCAAGAAAAGGTACGTAAAAAAGTATATTTATTTTTTGATTATTTTATTAAAGTTATTTGATGGTGATTTGATTTGGTGGTGCAGGCAACGACGTTAAGATAAACAAATTCTTGTTTATTATTTTTTGAACAATGTCATTATGTCATTTTTTTTGATAAATTACTTATAATTTAAAGAGTCTTTTAAACAGTATAGCGCACTTAAAAAAAGTCAACGATTTTTCTGTGTCTGCCTGTTACATCTTGTGTCCGAAAGTGCTTCCAGCAAAGCTCGACGCGCCTTAGCCTGGACATAGGTGATACATTAATGTTAAAAAAAAAAAAACAAATTTTTTTAATATTGCTTAAGACTTACCTGATCTCCGTTATTCGTTTTCAAACTTTATTTTACGAGGTCAAGTAAATAAATTTGTTGATTTTTTTTAAATATAACCATAATTGTGCATTTTTAAAATATTATTAAACATTTTTTAAACAGCTATGTTTTGAAAACTACGATGACCATTTCGGCGTTGCCAGATTTCCTCATCAGTAGTTCGATAAATAGATAGGTTCGTCAAGTTTGATAGATTTGTTCGGTTTTCATCTACTAGCTCGAACTTTATCCAAAGGCCCATTTACATAGTTTTTTTTGTACAAAAAGCCTGCATACACAGGCATTTATGTCTTGTAATTCATTCGTCTTGGCAAAAAATCAAATAAAAATATCGCTATTTCGATATTTGCGTGAAAAAAAGCGTGATAAAAATATATCATCTTTTCAAAAAATATCGATATATTGATATTTTGATATATTAAACAACCCTGGTTTTGAGCGCATTTTGCGAACAACAATACAAATAAATGTAATTTAATGGATGGAATTATTAAACGGCGTTCGCTGACGCTCAGCACTCGCCTGCTGCAGAAGCGTCACAGTGGTAAGTGTTGGGGCTCCAGATGCCGAGGAATGCCCAGTAATTACGAGTTTCCCACCAGCCTCGCCCCAGAGCTGCGGGCGCCCAGGAAGCGGAAGCGGACAGGATGTGAGCTGCTCCTCGGAGACACCCGGTTCTCCCTCGTCTGTGATTAGCATTGCAGACGATGTGGAGAGCACGCCGCCGCACAAGCGGCAGCCCAGCCTGGACGACAGCGTGGACTTCTCGCCGCGCCTGGACGTCAGTTTGTCGCCGCACTGCCTCTTCTCGCAGACCCTGGCCATCGAGAGCCCCGAGGTGGGCTGGCGCTGGAACCGCAGCAGCAACGCCACCACGGACAGCGGCTTCGACTCGGCGGAGCTGAGTGCTCGAGACCGTCGCCGCCAGATCACATTCAAGGGCTGCGAGGACCGACGCAGCCAGCTGGACAACAGCCAGTGGCGGGCGCAACAGATGCGGGCCCGGGATCTGCTCAAAGAGCGCTGTGACAAGCTGCACCGCCAGCTGGACCAGGTGGTGGTGTCGGAGGAGGTGCCCGAGCCGATGGAAACCCCAAAGGTGTCTGCTCCTGTGGCTGCCCGTACCAGATCGGCCAGCAAAAGGCCTTCACCTGAGCCCGTAGGGCCTGCGCCGGAACTTTGTGCAGCTGATCCCATGGCGGACTTCCTCAACGACTCTGAGACGGATATGTTCCTGCTGGAGGCCTCGCAGCAACTAGAGTCCAAGCTGGAGGCGCAGGAACAACCGAAGCCAGTGGGCACCACACCGACCAGTCACCACAAGGCCAAGCGGCCATCATTCTACATGAAGTTTCTGGAGGACGAGAGCGAGAGCGAGGACTGGCTGAGTGCCCTGGAGGAGGCCGTGCAGCAGGCTACTATGCCCAAGAAGCCGCGCAACTCGCTGCAGCGCTACAAGTCGATGCCCACAACGGGGGATACGTCCAGCGGAATCTCCACCCTAACCAATGTGATGGCCGGTAATGGGCCGGCTACCTGTACAAGTGCCTCCTCCGCTTCCGGATCTGCGCTGGCCGATACACCGCGCATCAAGCGGCACGCCAGCTCCCACACCCTGTCCCCGGCCACGTCGCACGGTGAGTTTTGAGCAAAGTTTATTCTTAGAGAGGTTGTTATCTTGTTTCCTCCTCCAGCTCGAGGCAAACTCTTTGGCAGCCGGAAATGAAAGGCGACACGGCTGGGACTCCGGGCCCAGCTTCCCCGAATGTGATGAGGGCGTGGATAAGTGTTAAGTATTTTGGTTTTGTTCCCATTTAATTTCAGTTTCTTTGCTTGTTCTCCTTGACCGCGCGCCAGAAAGGCGTGCACGCTAATTGATTCATGCAGCTGCTAAGCGTCTTCGTAAATGTAAATTTAAGGCTAATTAAAAATTAATTGTAATTTAAAACGGGTCCCTCAATTGCCGCCTCAAATGTCTGCCTTGTCTGCTGCTTGCTCGGCGCATGCGACCCGCCATATGCTCGGCATTATCGGGCCGGGGATGCGCCGCCCACCACCTGCACAGGTGACAGGGACAGGTGGCTGCGACTGGCCACTGAAAGAGCCAGGCGGCGTGCTGTCCCCCCGGCTGAGCTTTCATTCACCGATGATAGGGCGTTCATTGAGTGAGAGAGCGTTTTAAATTAATTGAAATGTCGACGGTGGATTTCAGTTTCATATCCCTTTTAGTGGCCCTACAAAGGTCAGTTCGAATTTAGCACGGCTTTATTTTGCTTGGGAAGTGACATTGTAACTTTAAAGTTCATAAGCGTATACTATTTTTTTAATCTCTCGTATTTACTTTCATTTCTCTAAGATAATTTAGCTGTAAGCCAAGTATTGTTTAATTTAAGAAAATGGTTATTAATATTGAAGTGAAAAATTATGAAACCATTCAAACTATTGTTTAAGAAAGAAAAATAAATCGAAGTACAGGTGAAAAGATTCCCTTAACCAAAGCCATGGTTATTTATTAGAATTCTTAAATGGACTCAACAGCTTTGATCATTCGCCTCCCTCGCTGAGCGACCTACAAGAAACCTAAAAAAGTTTATCTTTCACTGTAATGTTTAAGACAATATGTACAACTTTCAGGGACCGCAGCTGAGACAAAAGTCAGTTGGGCACTATTATTGCAATAGACCGAAAGAGATCATTTCCCAAATCAGGAGAGCAAACTTAAATCCCTAACTTTAAAGGACAGGGAAGAGAAGAGGGCCAGAACTATCCATTTCTATGGCTTTCGGTAATCTTTGGTATTTAGTATTAATATAAATGGGTTTTCAAAGATTAAAAGGTATTCTTTTTATCAGATTTTTCAGCTGCAAACCCAAACAGGTTTTAAGTCATTATTTATTCAGCATGCAAAAGGGTTCTTTCAATTAGTTTCGTTTTCAAGCTTACTATTAAGGGTTCTAAACGCTATTCCCATTTAAAGTTGCTTTGTGTATTTTCGCTTTAGTCAATTTTCGAGAAGTTCATAAATTGAGGCCGAAAATGTGATAGCTTATCCGGCAAGGGGATTTCCCTGGGCAGAGGAGAAATTTATGGCAAATGAAATCAAAATATGAGAATTCCCATCCGCACTTAAACGCCGAGGCTCCGTTAAAACAATCAAGAGAATTGATGCCAACAGAAAAGCCGGCGAAAGTTGGCTTGGCTTCGGGGCTGCAGTTTAAAGGCTTGCTGCTGCTCCTTGGGCTCGGGGCTTTATGAACCTATTTGGGCTAAGGTCAAAGTTGAAGCCCTTTTGCAGCCATTACGCGTAAGAGGCAATTGCGTTCATGTTTATGGATAGTCGACGGCGTCGTGAGGAGCAGGCGAGGCGACATGCTGCCATATGTTGATGTAGCGCAGCATAAACCAATGGCAGGACAGTTGCTAAATTTTAGCACAAAGCGTCAGGGGGCTGGGTGACAGGGAAGAGGGAGGAGCAGCGCCCCAAAGTGGTGACGTCTAAGTTCCGCGGAAGCCGTTGCAAAAGCCAAGCCAGCCGGGATAGAAAGTCTAAGTCAGTGGGAAAAGCCAAAGCGAAAGCCCAGCTGGCATAGCTTAGTAATTTTTGGCTGCCCAGAGACGTAGTCTAGGGGTTTCTGGGCTTTATAAATACGTCTTTGACTGCTTACCATAAGTCCTACTGGAAATGCCCAAGGAATTCATTTAATCTAACTTAAAAATGTATTATCAACGATTGAGACCCCACCGACATAAAGGGGTTATTAGTGGGAGCTCCACAGATATTCTTAAGTCATCCCCTTCATGCAACGCAAATAACGCCCCTGCCTGTTAGAGCGGGATAGCAGCTGGCCCGCTTCAGGGGTGCGTTGAGTGGGTGGCAGGCGGGTTGGCAAAGCTTTTGAGCGAGCTTCCTTGGCCAAGCTTTCGGCTCGACTGCGGCGCCCGGTGGACATTCATAATGGCGTCCGTCGATTCCGCCGACGAACAGTTCTCAGCGCGCAGCGCCCCAGTGAAGTTCGTGGCAGCGCACAAAGGTCCCTACCAGCAAGCCGAAAGGCCCAACCCCCACCACCAGTGGAAAGAGGCTAAGGGAGAGCACAACAACAAGAAGCACTGGAGAAGAGCCCGAAATACACACACTCGGCAAAGGCAACAAGGAAAACAAATCGCAAACCACAACAAAGGCCCTCTTTAGGACCACTGTGATCATTGCTGTTCAAGAAAAAATACGTCACGTAAAAAACTCCAGCGTGTGCGACGAAGCGCGTCCTTTCGACACCTACTGACGACAGCCCACCACCAGAACCGCCACCCCCGGACTTCTTGTTTTGTTGGGCTGCCAGTGTTGCCCCATCGTCGCAGGAGCCACAACCACCAGGAGCACAAGGACTCGCCCCACTCTGAAACCCATGGCAGCAGCCGCATGGAGCTGTCTGCTGAGCGCCGGGCTTCTGGCCCTGTTCCTGCCCCTCCAGCTGGCCAGCGCCGGAGCGGGAGCGGGAGCAGGCGGCGCTGGACTAAGCGGTCCGTCGGTGTTCACCAGCTCCTTTCTGGTGCGCTTCCGGCGCGGCGTGGACAACGGATTCGCCCATCAAGTGGCCGACAAGTACGGCTTCGACAACCTAGGCCCGGTAAGTGGGAAGACAGTGTGTGAAAAATCAATTATTATATTGCCGTCGGCTCGTGGCCTGGCCTCAGCCCGGTTGCTAGTAGCGTTTCGAGGGGCTGTGAGCAGGAGCAGGAGCAGGTAGACAGGCTGCAGTTGTCAGGCGAGGCGCTAATTGTGTCTGCTCGAGTGGCGAACTGTTTACGTGGCAGGAGCGTGCTAGGAATGCCAGGGCAGGAGCCAAAGTTTTCGGCTCTGGCATTGGCCAACTTCCGACGGCTGAGCGGGGGTTTCGCTGCATAGTGCCAGGCGCATTGCATGATAAACAGCCATTGCATTTCGGGACAAGGTCAGAGAGAGTGGCAAATAAAAGGGCAAAACACCAGTTACACAGAGAAAATAATAAAGCCATAGTCGGTGAGGGTAGCCGATTTGCTTTCTGGTCTTCTTGCGGTTTTTAAAATATGATTCTTAAACAAGACTATCATCATAGTTAATATTAATTATACTATACTATAGAAGGATAGAAAACACATAGTTCTTAAAATTTACATGAGGTTTAGCAATTTTAACAATGCAATACAACAATACATGTTTCTATGAAATAGTTATAAGAAATGCCTCCTAAGAGTAAATACTTTCCTCTCCTAGTTTACTATCTCACTTCAATACTTCCTGACTTCGCAGCACCATTATATTTACTTTACTGACACTGTACCGACTCAAGCTTTCTCTCCGTGCACCTCCGGTACTTGTACATAAAAATACTTTTACTTTCATAAACTCACCGCGAAGGGTTGAGCAATCCAGACGGCGCTACGCCGTCCACTGGAACTGCGCCTGACATCCGTCAAAATAATGCATAACCATTGCCCAATTCTGTCAGAGCCTGACAGCTATGACGCGCACTTGTTGCATGGGGTAAGAACATCTCTCTGGGTCAATAACTCATTTGCAGACTGGTGGATTAATGCGAATTCAAGAGCTGGAACGGGCGCCATTAATTGGGGACATCAATTACACCTAGGCGTCGAGATTCAGGTCTAGGAAATCGGAAAACAGGGAGCCCGGATAAGGCAGGCGCTAAATCCAATTAACTCTCCTACGCTTCGGTAAGCTGATATCTAGTCGGCACCTGAGGCGCCCGTCCTTGTGCTGCTCTTCGGGAGTCGGGAGCTGTCCTTGTTATCCGCTGCCTTTATTGCGACATCGATGCTGATGCTGTTTGCAATGGCGCAATCTCAACTGGGCCCCGCATCCTGCGTCCTGCCACAAATCTGATTGCAGGCTACAGTTGCCATGGGCACGGCTCTCTCCCGTTGCACAAGCCAATCCGTAAATGTATACGGGTGGGGTCATGTGCCAAGAGAACCCTATTGTTGCTAAATGCGTCGGAATGTTTTCCGGAGAAGATGGAAAATGGGAAAATGTTTCTGCTTAATCCGCACTAATTAAATCTCTGCTGCTGGCTAAATGAGTTTAAAACGGCTGCAATTTCCCGAGAAGTAATTCCAGTTATTTTTATAACTGGGTTTATAGAAGCAGGGTTTTGGTTTGCATGTAATTCAGGCTAATTATTTATTGATTTTATAAAAAAGCCCACTCTAAATCCCACTGATTGCTAACTGATTTAGCTTGTCAAAAATAGACCCCAAATTTAATTACAAATTGCAGTCCGCTGGGGCCCGCGGTGGGACCTCGAACTCGAACTCGTTTTGGTTTTTAGATAATTGCCAAAAATCCCGCACTCATCGTGTGTGTGTGGGTGTGGCCCTTATAATAAAATTGCGGTACATGTAGCAGTAAGGAAAAACAACGAAAAAAAGTCGGAAAAAACTCATGAAATCTGTTGCTCTTCCTACGTCAAACGCTATCGTCGAATACAAATCAAAATGTATCCCAAACAGAGCGTGTGTGCCAGCGGCGGAACTGGGCATACAGGCACTTCAGCTCCCTTACCCAATCGATATTGCGTATACGCCGCGTGTTCCCCTTATCTGCAGCAGGACTTTGTGTGTGTTTAGATTTTATTGCCTTTGATGTTACGACCTTATCGGCAGTAAAACGTTAGATTCGGATTCAGTCAGCTATTGCCGTGCAAATCTAAACAAATCTCGAACGCAATCGCGATGCCAGTAATTGCTGGCCGACAATTTAAATAAGATCCTGGGAGCCCCGGAAGGCTGGAGGATGGAGGATGGAGATGGAGGAAGCAAAAGTCAATTTCTTGCCCAAGTAAATACATATGCTGCGTTGCGGCCCACGCCAGATTTCAGTCCGCCCACGCAGATGGCGGAGTTTGATATGAGCCGCTCGGCAGTTTTATGTCCACTGGTTGCCCAGAATAATTCCCAAAGTTTCTGCTGCTTTTTCGTGCCTAATGCCGAGAGCGCGTTGTCTTTTGTGATTAAAAGTTTACCTACAGCCAGACATGCACACACAGTGTGTGTGAATGCTTTCTCTGTGTAATAACTTTAAAAGCTAACAAACTCACCTGTCAGTAAGCGGTAAGTCTCCTCCATCCCCCTCTGAGCCGCTTTTAGTTGTTGTCGGGCCAAATCCTTGCATAAAGCGTTAAGTCGGGGCTCCTTTTGACGTGGCCAACGGCAACAGGCGTTAGGCTGCCGCCTTTATGCTTACCCCAGTTGCTTGCAAAGCGCTCTTAAGCCCTAAGAACAGCAGCAGCAACAATAGTGATTGCAAGAGCAACAGCACATTGTTAGGTGAGCATTTACGGGCACTCGGAGGAGGAAGCTATAATTGCTTGGTCATAGTATCTGTAGAGTTTGTAAAATTGGTTAGCAAGAGGTCGCGGACTCGATGGAAAGCGAAATCAAAACCACGTCTCAAAGGTCATTATAAATATATAGAATAATTTCTAAGTATTATGTAAACTCTCGTGAATAAGGTTAACTTCGTCCTTATTTTTCTTGTGCATCTCATTGCTTATGCTCTACGAATATGTATTTGCTTCCTTTAAGCTTGTCCTATATTTGTCGGACTTCTCGGAAATGTCAGAGCTCATCAGCTATGCATAGTGCTCAGTTCATAGTGTTCTCATAAATTATGCAAGAGAGATGCGACCTTATTTGAATGCAAGCAAATATTCGTGCTTGGCCTGCATTGCTGTCACTAAAGCGAGAACCGTTCTTGGCTCAAACCAATTTGTATTTTCGGGGAAGTTTTTCGGCGAAGACAAATGTCGCAATGACTCTGCTGACTGACATTGGCACATTCGTCTCCGTTTGCTTATCGCTGGCTGGCTGTTTTCCTTTCATTTATTATGCCAAATGAAAAACGAGTTTACAAATTCGGTGGCCGCTCGCCCAGATGGTTTCAAATTAAAGGCACGGACATTTGTAACCCAGGGCTAGCATATGTTGGCAAATACAAGACAAACAATGGCGGCACACTGGGCAAACAGAGACGCAGCCGGAGTTCAAGATGGCAGGCCAGGACAGGCCATTACAGGCCGGGCCTGGGAAAAGGTTCGCCGAAAACCGCAGACACACAAAGGACACACACAGGACACTCTCAGAGCACACACACTCTCGCTGGTCACACACAGGACACCACATACTGCACACTCGACACCCGCACCCACACAACGCCTTATCACGTATACGCACTGTTGCGGCCCAAGTCCATGCGCATTATTTATTTATTTTTAGCCTGCCTTGGCCAGCAACTCGATGGTCCCTTGCCGGACAATGGCTGCTCTTTCACAGGACCCGATGACAGCAATTTCTCACAGATGGAACTTTTACGACTATTAATGCAGCAATTGGCTCTGAATACTATAGTTTTGCCCATGCGGTCAGCCAACCATTCTTAATCTGCCCAAGCATTTAATGGTCAAACCTTTTTGAAACCCATTTAATACTAAAGGAATTAAAAATATGCATGCATCGTGAAGCACACTGATTCAGAATAAAAACAGTTGATGTCTTTCCTCAGCTATTTCACATTTACGATGCTATTTATGATGCACACTAAATGCGGTTTATGTTCATGGCTTTATACATAGTCCTGCAGCTTGCAACTGACTTGGTTGGTTACCCAGAGAGTACGCTTTCAGGGAGGGGATAGATTTAATTCAGTTAGGAAGTCACATATCCCTTCATTCCTTTATTATAATATAAATCAAGGCTTTCTTTGTCAGATTACTCTAAAATTTGAATTAAGAAGTTGACATTGGCTCAATAAAATTACCGAAAAGTTCTCCCTCAGCACATTTACCTTAAGCGTGGCAACTTTTCACTTTCCCCCATGTGAAAACGAGACGACGTCGGAAGCCCAACATCTGGCAAATATTTGACAACTTTTCGTTTGCATTTTGAGGATATCGTATTACGCAACTTGGCCATATCATTTGGGCAAATGTGTGTTGTCAACTATAAATTGTCAGATAAAGAGCGGGGCATGGATTTCATTAGGGACTAATGCTAATTAGAAAGTTTTTGGGTCGCCTACAGAAAAACCGTCGGCCATTTGTCATGCATCCGTCCAGTGGCAGGCTTTAACTAGTTCTACTTCGACCCCAGTTCAACTTTTCTAGGTGTTTTCGCCGGGATACTCAGTCGTTGGGAAAAAGGGGGAGGCTCTAAAAATAGACAAGCTGTAAACAAGTTGGTTGGCTCAGCGCGGATCAGCTCCCATAATGGAACCAATGGACCGTGCTCCAGGTGTTTCTGTCGGACAGGTGTCGCGCAAAGCACACTCCTCACCTGCTGCCGCCGCCCCCTCCTGGCAGCTGGATGTCCTTGGCTGGCAGGCTGCTTTACTGCCGGGCTGCCACTGTGGCTAAACAATTTAATAAATCAACACTTGAGCCAAAGTTTTGTCAAATATTTTGGCCCCCACAAAGGAAAATACTTGGAGTGCCATAAACACTAACGAGGAGCGACCGAGACCAAGACCGAGGCAAACACAAAGCCCAAACGTGCCGCTTGCTCTTTATAAATAATTAAAAAACTTTTCAGCCCCGTCTGCAGTTGATAAACGAGTGTGTGAATAAAACACAATACATAATTACGTTTTGCCCTCGCGTGTGCTCTGTTTCTTGCGCCTTGCAAATGCCAAAGGTCAGTTGGGGAGCAGCAAATTTCATTCTTATAAAATAAGATGAGAATCTTGAAATTTAATTAGCCAACTGCCATCTGCCGAGGGTCCGAAGAGAGAGAGAGAGAGCTCGGTTTGCGACCATAAAATGTCGCTTCTTGCCCCTCTGGTTGTTTGCTTTGAGAAATCACTCATACGCAGTGTCCGCCCGCCGAGTGCTCTGGCATGTCAATGTCAACAGTGTGCTAGATAATTATGTTGTTGGGCGCCTGGGGAGGGGGTCGGGCCAAGCTGGCTCTGCCCTGCTTCAAATAGAAAAGCGCCTTAGCCGCGTTCCGCTCAATTTCATGGCCTTACATTTGACCCACTTGCAAAAAGGGTTTGCGATTCATTTAAGCCTTCTTATGGCGGAAAATAGAAAACCATTCCAACTTGAGTGCCTTCTGAAGAACTTAATTACAATCAGAGACCCACGCAGGATTAAGTTAAGTGTAATTCCTGAAATGACAGTTGCAACTTTCACTGAGACTGGCTGCAAATGTCACAGCTTCCTGCAGTATGAACTCTAATTCACTTTGCTGTTGAGCTGGCTAACTTTCCTTCAACTTTCGCATTCAGTTGGCCAGCTAATCAAATGGCACAAGCACTGGCACATGCCAAGAGCCTCAATCAAGGCTTATTAGTTGCGATGTGCGCAGCTGTTTGTCTTTGCAGCATCCTGCTGAATTATTCAGGAGTCCCACTCATTTGCATTTCGTTCCGTTCTTTCTCCAATTTGCCACCTGCCAGGGAGCCGCCATCGCGCTCTTCTAATTCTAAGGCTGTGCAAATTTGCATGCCATTTATTGACGACTGGATTTGTGCGGATCGCCAAGCTGTCAATCTAAACACGCTTATTTGCATTGTTTTGCCCCGAAGAGACAGACGAGGCTTATTTTTGTTTTTGCTTTCTTTTTGAATTGAATAAAAGTGTCATTCGCCTGGTTGGAGGGCGAAAAATACTTTTTATTCCGAACCACATCTGATTGCTATCGGCTGAACGGCATTTCAGCAGCCTGTTCAAGTGATTTTCCCTTGTTGCGATAATTTATGCAAACACTATAGGGCCTGCCTGCAGTGGCTATTGATTGATAGATTGATTAATTGCACGGCGGCGGTGGAAGGGAGAGACAATTTTTCCTAATTAACACCGCTGCACTGCGACTCGGCGGAACGTGAACACATTTATCACATTGTAACGCGGCGGCTATCTATATTGAGTGTATGGCAGTAGTTATTGACGGCTAATTCCAGTAGAAGAATTGGGCATCTACTATATAGCAGCTACTGATAAGATGACTGACTGAGCGGTGACCTGCCCTTGATAAACGGCTGCTGCTGACGTCGGTTAACTCTCGAAAAACCGGGCCATTGACTAACTGAGCGGCTTCCCTCGCAGCCTTCAATATGCGAATAACAAATGAAAGGCGACGATTGCGTAATGTCTTTTGTTTGACTTGTGGTTAGTCTTATTCACATAAGCCTTGTTTCCTACTTTCCAGCTGACTTGGGAGGTTAGTTGAGATTAATGTGCAAGCGAAATAAAGAGCTTTGTATAGTATGGTAATCGAGCTACTTAGTCAAGACTTAAATATATAATATATATAAGAGAAAATTGTGCTAAAGAAACATTTAAAAATCAAGCAATTTGTTTTTTTTTTAAATATATTTTTTAGAGGAGGACAAATTTAAACTTCTTGGAAACTTATTAGACCAAATCTATCAGTTGACGTCATAATAGCACTGAAACATAAATATCTATCAACAAATCATTTTAATATCACATTTAATGCATAAAATCCACACAGCTTCCAGCTATTTCTCATCAAATAATGCTAATGCATGTACATAAATAGTTTATGGCGTGGGCTGTAAAGTTTTCCGGACCAAAATAGTTGACCATAACAGCGTGAAATGAGGTCAAACAAATAAGGCAACTTCTCTGAAGGATTTTAAATGCAAAGCTAGCATATAACTAACCGCACTAAGCTCCTGTCTCAATGGAATTTAATTTTCAGCTTGTTGAACTTTTGTACCAAGAATTCGATTAAGGTAAACAAAGAGCGTCGGATTTTAAAGCAGTAAAGTCCGCAATGTGTGCTCGGGACACACAGATGTCCGCCCATTGTTGTGTGCTATTTTTGCTGACACTGACATTGCCACTGCACCATATCTGCTGCATAAATATATCCAGGAGGCGTCCCACTATCGAGGCTCTCCCGTGTAAGGCGCAGCGCAGCTGCTGCTGCTGGTGCTGATATTGTCGCTTTTCATTTTCTGTGGGTTTTTTGTTCACCTTTCCAGGGATAACTATAAATTCTCTGATGCTGACGTGCCATGAAAGATGACGTGTCAGGGCAGGGCGCAGGCGAGATCTATTCCCGGTGATGTAACAGAACAGCTGTTGACCAAGGTCTGTGTCCTGTGGGACCCTATGAGAGCGTCAAAGTTTTCAGCAACAAGTGGCAAAGATGTCAATGGCTTCTCGCTTCTTGACTCATTAATAAAATTTGCTTTTTTAATGCGCAAGTCAACTAATTATAGACAACATTTTGGCCACATGGAACAGCACACAATCTTTGGCTTTGGTTTTGGCCAACTTTTAGCGAAAAGCGTGTGGGCGCCGCGTCGTTGAGCTTGAAATAACTCACTGAAACACACACACTGAAACAAAAGGGGGGAGGCGGCCGAACAGCTGCCACTTGCCACGACGCAGTGTCTGTTTCTGTGCGGCTTCTGCGCTGCTGCCGCTGCTGCTGCTGGTGCTGTCCCTACTTTATTTTAGCCCGTACTGGCTGCCGTTATCACACCTATAGTGACACATTATATTTATAATGGCGGCCACACACACTCGCTCACTCACACACGTCCCCGGACAGACACAATGGCAGCTACATTGCTACATTAGAGCGCCCCGCTTGGTTGCTCTTATTATTCGTGCGCCTCTCTCATGTCCTGGCTTTTTGTTTTCACTCCGACTGTCGCTTATCCCCTGCTGCCAGCTCCATATGCTGGATTCATGAAGAAAAATCCGCAAATTATGCGGGGGTACATCTAAAAATATGCAAGCAATTTGGCGGCATGTGGTCTCGCCCAGATTAGTTAATTCCCATTTGTTTGTGGGCGCTGAAAGTTGAAGAGCGCCCACTGTGCGTATACGCAATCGTTATCTATAGCAGACTTTCGCGTTCATTGTTTTTTCGCCGTTACTTGGGAAGTCCATTAGAGCGGCGAACCCGGTCCGGCTGGCCAGCTGTTGCAGTACCCATTGGATAATTTACACCCAAATTAACAGCGCATAAAAATAGCTGAATTACTTTGCCCTTCCTGGCATTGTCAGGCTGTCACAGAACTGTGATTGACAGCAGTCAACGGATTGATGGCCCTCGAGCGTCGCGTCCGCGCGTCCTGAGTCTGCTTACTTATGCGCGGCACTTGGCGCCTAAGTAAACCAGCAAGTGGTGTCCTTTTAGCCCCCGACTTCCGCTTGGTTGGACCCCTCTATTGACTGGCTGGCGGTTGGCTGACGTGGCTGGCGAGGAATTTATCAATTTGTGACGAAACGCCGCCAGTAAATGAATTCCGAATTTCTTCCGCGCAATTTCCGAAATATTTATGAAACATAATACACGGAGAACAAAAACGCTGGAGGGCAAAGATTTTTGTTTACATAATCGAAAGCAAAGCTGGGAGTCGGATTGAATGTATTAGAAATTAACTTTGCTGTCGTCACAACAGTAAGTGTAAGCAGGAGCAGTTGAGGAATCTTGAGGGAATCTTGGAAATGTTCAGCAATTGATTGAAGATTCATTCATATTTTTGTGTGCACATTCCCGAACTCTGAAAATACTTTGTATGGCGCCAAGAAGGCGTGATTTTCTCCTGAAAATTACTCAAAAATTATTCAACCCATTCAGTGCTTTAGTAAAAACTCAACTCCGTGGTTGATCAAAGAAAATTTCGTTTCTCTTGCAACCTGTCCGCTGACCCTTATTTTCTTGCGGCCAAAGTAAAAATTTGCAGGCAGCGGCCGCGACTGAAAGGCATCCATTTTTGCTCCTCAATTTGCTTTCCCAAAATGTCCTTATTCATATTTAATGCTGTGCGGCAGGCGAGAGAATCCTTGAAAGGGCTGCGTGGGCTGCGCTTTGCATAAGCTCACGTTGAAGGAACTCCGACAGGAGCCTTTGTCACTTGTGTTAGGCAATTATCCACGTGCGGAAGCCATCCCTGGCTCCATCTGCATAATTTCGCGGTCTGTTCGGTTAATGAGCAGCGACGGCGATGATGGCTTAAAAATAGATTCAGTAGTCCGGTTTCGGTTT
The DNA here is from genome assembly GCA_018904565.1 of Drosophila tsacasi. Lineage (NCBI taxonomy): Eukaryota > Metazoa > Arthropoda > Insecta > Diptera > Drosophilidae > Drosophila > Drosophila tsacasi. Next base: position 14,912 of record JAEIHY010000023.1, read on the forward strand.
GCCCGGAAATTGATGGCTATTGTCATCCCCGGGCGCCATTAATGCCGCCTTTATTGAGGCGAATTTGCTCGAATTATGAATTGATAGCACTCAACGCCGCACAGCTGCTAATTAATCACGATGTAAGTCTGAATTATGCAGGACACCAGACGTTGTTCTGTTAGCCCAAAAGGCCAAAGTTAAACGACGCCCAGCAGCTGTCCGGCTGCCACTTGAGCCTTCGATATGACCGAGGAATGAGCAACATGTTGCAGGCAGAGCTACACTGAGGCCAAAATCCTGCAATACTATGAAATAAGAGCTGTTATGCTCGGGTTTCCTGGTGAGCATGAACTATTAAGATTTTAATTATAAATGAGATGACTTAAAGTATGATTAATATAAATATTAAGATAGATAGCTCCACTTTTTTCCGTGTAGACCAAAAATAGTGATCATTTCCCAAGGGCAGGTCTTTGTAACTTGCCGTTGGCAGGCCAAGTGAAAGTGGGTTTGGCCCGGGGGCCTGGCACGTATCGTAAGGGAAACTCGAGATGCCTTTCACTGAAATTGCAGCAGGCTAAAGCGGAAAATTACTGGCTTGGTCCTGGCCCCCCGGTTGCCGGCACTCAATTTACCAAAGCCAACTAATGATGATGATGTTGGAGTTGCTGCTGCCTCTACTGCTGGGGGAATCTGCTCCTGCAGATGATGATTATGACTGGCAATTTAGAGCACAATTATGGGCTCACTCACACACTCTAACACAGGACTGGGGAAACTCAATTAGAGACCAATTACGGGTCACGCTTCTAGGCGCAAAACAAGCACAGAATTAATGTGTTTTCCTCAATTAAAATGCCACGGGGTCTAATGAAATGTTGCTCTCCATTCTGGACTCTTTACAGCTGGTCGGCGCCGATGGACACGAGTATCACTTCAAGCACCGGACCCTGCCCCACGCCCGCTCCAGGCGGAGTCTGACGCACACACGAGCCCTCAAGAGTCATCCGGCGGTAAGTAGAAGCCATCCATTCGTGGAAAAAACTGCCACCAAGGTCTTGCTAGCGAATTGCGTATGATTGTTCAGGCGAAAGTAAGGTGAAAACGTGTGCAATGCAATGGAATGCGAGTAGATTTTAGTATTTGTTACATATTTGATTGGGTATTTTTTTCTAGAAAAACTGAAAAATCCTTTAAGGTGAAAAAATATCTAGGAAAAATTCCGAGAGGTACTTTTCTCTGCACTCTCAAATGCCAGAGTTCAGGCCAAGCATCTTTAGGTGGCTCCCAAAAATAGTTCATACCGGACATATGTAGGTCCGTTTTTCTGACTGCACATGTTGATGACATTTCAATTCGATTCGAAGTGCGTACATTTGTCCACCGGCCTGTAGCATGGAACGTGCCATTAGGCCATCGTCGATAATCAGAATGCAAAATTCAGAGCGCAAACAGAGAGTGCAGTATGGAAATTGGCATGCAAACTAGGTCGTTTCCTCTCTGTTCACAGCTGTTTGCCCAGCTTAGAGGGGAACTGTTCTACATTCGGATTGGCAGACACGCATAACAATGACCCGCATACATTGGACTTACATGGGCTTTGGTGACAGCTGGGACTCAAGCCCTTTGCGGTTGGTCCTAGGGATGCCGATGTAGAGGAAATTGGAGCTGGCAAATCGAAGAAAACTATCGGGTTATATAATATATGGTATATCGGAATAAATATCAAGATTTTGAACAACAAAAGATCGATCTGTTCGATTCGATACCGAAAATTCTTTAAATACGAAATACAACTCTCTTTTCCAACCCTACCGTGGCTTTAATTCAATATTATCCCCAATTTCGCAGGTTCATACGGCCGTGCAGCAGCCTGGCTTCAAGCGGGTTAAGCGCGGCCTCCGGCCAGCTGTGCCCGCCATCCATGGCATGAAGTTCGACCTGAAGGCGGGCGAGGGCAACCAGATCGAGGAGGAGCCCACCGACCCGTACTTCCCCATGCAGTGGTACCTCAAGAACACCGGCCAGAACGGCGGTAAGGTGCGCCTCGATCTCAACGTGCAGGCCGCCTGGGCCCAGGGCATCACCGGGAAAAATGTTACCACGGCCATCATGGATGATGGTATGTATTTCCGGAATGGCAAATAAAAAACCCATCTACATTTTTTATTAACTTTTCACTTTTATTCGATTTGCGGCACGTGTACCCAAAGGCGTGGACTACATGCATCCGGATCTGAAATTTAATTATGTGAGTCTGAAAAACCCATTTGCAAGCATTCAGTTTATTTACGTCGGCGGTCAAAGCTTTTTCAATTATTCATGCAGGTATCATGGCATTGAAATTGCCAAAGGCCCTAATTTCATTTTCGGCTTACTGAAAATCATTGGCTACAAATGGAGAAATCAATATCCAGATGTCGACCTATTTAGATTTTGCCAATTAAGTAGAATTTTAAAAGAAATGTTGACCTTTAAAGGCTTTACTTCTAGTATTCCATGAAACAAGTTATTCATTTTTATTTATAGAATGCTATAAGTTATAAAAAAGCATTTTTATCAGGGAGCATCAAATTACACTCTAGCTGAGCTTGTATCTGCGTATTTAAATTATATATTTCTGTATACTCCAAACAATCGATTTTGCGTCAAAGCAGCTCGTCAAAAGACTGATGAAGCCTTAATGTGCACAAAAAGTTGGTAGGAAATTGAAGCTGAAAGCTTCAACTTTTCCCGTCATTAAAACTTTCCTCCATCATTATTGTCAAAGTGTTTGCCATGCATATTTAACCAACCGTAGCAGGTAGCAGCTAGCAGGTCCCTAGCCCAGTTACAACCGAAATTACGGTATGAATTGAATAATTTTTATGGGTGACTTGGCCCGCAGGCTACATCGAAACGTACTTTGCCACACGTGTAGCCGAATCTCATTCCGGTTCCCCTGCTCTTTTCCAGAATGCCGAGGCCAGTTATGACTTCAGCAGCAACGACCCCTTCCCGTACCCCCGATACACCGACGACTGGTTCAACAGGTAAGTGAAAGTAGGGAGGAAGGGAAAGCAGGGAATATAGGAAAGCCAGAGGAAAATGGACAAGCCATTGAGTGGCCAGCGTTCTTGGGAAATGTCCTTGATAGTCACCTGTTATTTATTGTACACATAAGTTGATTTGTTTATGCCGTAAGGATTACATCATGCGGGGTTGGAGTTGTCCTTGGTACGAATTCAATAATTAAGAGCGGTAAAGTGAACTAAGAACTTAAGTGCAATTTTGTGTTAAAACCGGGGGTTTCTCTTTTCCCTCTCTCTCTCTCTGTGTCTGGCAACTTATAATACAAACTGCATTATGGGTAGAGGGAGAGGACTCTTTATTAAGCTGCTTATCCGCAAATTCCCCGTAAATGTGTAACCCTGTTTCTACTCTGTATTTTGCAGCCATGGAACTCGCTGTGCCGGCGAAGTGGCTGCTGCCAGAGATAATGGAATTTGCGGCGTTGGCGTTGCTTATGACAGCAAAATCGCAGGTAAGTGGCTTTTGGGCAGGATGAGAGTACTACGAACGCTCACGCAGCCACGCACCGTCTTCGAGGGTCTAACCTGAAAGTTTTGTTGGGCTGGTAAATCGCATTACGCATACGCAGCGTAATCCGCCGAAAGCGGGGTGAATCAATTCGTCGAGCTATAGCTATGTTCGAGTATGTGCCTCTCTTAAATGAAAAGTTCATGGAGCGCGTGCCGCCATTGTAAATTGAGCCTCGATAAGCCAGGGAAACCTTGGGTTATCCCCGGGGAGGAGGCGTCAGGGGGCAACAAGTGTGGTCACAAATCCGGACGTGTTATCTGTCATTTTTATCGTCCGTAAGGGAGGGAAAATCATGTGAAAAATCGGGGGAAATTTCAAACTGCCGCGAGTGCAGTACAATTTTTACGATTGCCATAAAGCGACTACGGGTGAAAGTGACTTGTGGCGACGGCGCTGCTCGTATAAATATTGATTTATAATTTCCGCCATTAGATTTAATGCATATGTTCTTACCCTCGCCCGCGCCACAGGCATCCGCATGCTGGATCAGCCCTACATGACGGACCTAATCGAGGCCAACTCCATGGGCCACGAGCCGCACAAGATCCACATCTACAGCGCCTCCTGGGGTCCCACCGACGACGGCAAGACGGTGGATGGTCCGCGCAATGCCACCATGCGGGCGATAGTCCAGGGCGTCAATGAGGTATGAGAAGTCCCTCTATTTCCCCGAAATTACTGCTAATCTTTGCTAACCCCCGCAGGGTCGCAATGGCCTGGGCAACATCTACGTCTGGGCCTCTGGCGACGGCGGCGAGGAGGACGACTGCAACTGCGATGGCTATGCCGCCTCCATGTGGACCATTTCCATCAACAGCGCCATCAACGATGGCCAGAACGCTCACTACGATGAGAGCTGCAGCTCCACGCTGGCGTCTACATTCAGCAACGGTGCCAAGGACCCCAATACGGGCGTTGCCACCACGGACCTCTACGGCAAGTGCACGACCACCCACTCGGGCACTAGTGCGGCGGCGCCCGAAGCAGCGGGCGTCTTCGCGCTGGCCTTGGAGGCCAAGTAAGTACCTAAAGCTGACGAACCCAAGCTAACTCAATTCTCACTGCGAACTTGGTCTACTTTAAAATTAATTAAAGAAATAACTAGGGTAAAAACTTCTGAACAATATTCTATACGAAAACTTATTTTCTTTAAATAGACTAATTGTTTTTACTATTTTATTTGGCTAAAAACTTTTGTATTAAAATAATTTTTATTTGTCTTCACCTTTTCACTCTTCCTTTCTATTGTCCGTCTTTTTTTTTCCTTGACACTTTATAAATTTATGCTAATCCATTGTCAACCAACGCATATTTTTTGCAGCCCGCAGCTGACTTGGCGCGACATCCAGCATCTGACGGTGCTGACTTCGAAGCGCAACTCTCTGTTCGATGCCAAGAACCGCTTCCACTGGACAATGAATGGCGTGGGCCTGGAGTTCAATCACCTCTTTGGGTTCGGCGTGCTTGACGCGGGCGCCATGGTCACGTTGTCCAAGCAATGGCATGCAGTGCCTCCGCGTTACCATTGCGAGGCAGGCGAGCTTACGCAGCCACAGTGAGTGCTTTTCGGAAGTACCTTGTCTCGGATGTTTATTCTAATTCATTTTAAACTCATTCTCCTCCAATAGAGCTATCATCATGGGCCGATCACTGTTCTGGGAGATCAAGACCGATGCCTGCAAGGGCACTGACACGGAGGTCAACTACTTGGAGCATGTCCAGGCGGTAATATCGGCGAATGCCTCGCGACGTGGGGATCTAGAACTGTTTCTGACATCTCCCATGGGCACCAAGTGAGTGGAATAACTAGAAATTCTTAACAGGAGGCTCTTATTTTTAAGGCTTGATCCTTTTACAGTTTTTTTTTTTAATGTTCTTAAATGTAAAATATGATTTTTCACAGATCCATGATCTTGTCGCGACGCGCCAATGACGACGACCATCGCGATGGCTTCACCAAGTGGCCCTTCATGACCACTCACTCCTGGGGCGAGTATCCGCAGGGAACCTGGAAGCTGGAGGTATTATGAAGAAAGCTATTGATTCATATACCATATAAATAAATTGCTTATTTCCTAGGCCCGCTTTAATTCTCCACAAACCCGGCATGGTAGTCTGCTAGAGTGGTCCCTGGTGCTTCATGGAACCAAGGAGGCCCCCTATCGCACCCTGCACCCATCCTCGCCTCACTCCAAGCTGGCTATTGTGAAGAAGGCGCACGAGGACAAGAAGATGAAGTAAAGAGGCGTAAAAAGCCAGAAGGAGGGGGAAACGGAGCAGGAGGAGTCGGGAAGAGGGTCAGGTCCAGATAAACATCCGCGTAGCGACGTCCATTAGGCAGCTTGGCGTTTTATCAACGAGTTTAGTGTGAGGTTCAAATAAAAGTGCTGGCTGTGTTTTATTTTGGAATAGGATTGATTGAGATTAAATCATTGATTTGCCTGCATTTTTCCTAACTTAAATTTGTAATCTTTTTCGTATTTTGTGTTGGATCTGTGGAACTGAAAGTTCAATTAACTTACGTGTAATTAATTTACTTAATTGGTGAGCTAGCGCCCAGGGTGCCATATGCCGTTCAACAATTATTTAATTATTTTCAATTTGTTCGAGTATTTTCTGGAAATTGCAAAGCGCACATTTACCACAGTAGAAGAGGAAAGATATACCCCAAAGACAACACCAAAGCCTGCCCCAGCAAACTCTGTAGTGAATATCAAAGAAAACCATTACATTTGAGCCATGAGAAACAGGTATAGCAGGTATATGAAAGAGGGGCTAAAAACAAAACAAATGAAATGAAAAACAACTAGAAAAATGAATCAAAACAATGATAATGAAACCAGGAAAAACCCTATGTAAATGTGTAATATCTATATGTATACATACCCTATCTTTAACAGCGTCCTATGCCGTTAGACTCCTAACTCTATCTAGTATAAAATACAAACTAAAAGTATTTACACGTATTTTAAAGCTACGTCTTTTGTTTTCCATAACATAAATATATATATATATATTGATATACACGAATATACCTACTTAAAGGATACTTAGCAAGGACATTAAATGTTAATCCCAGAGCGCGGAACAAGTTTGTCGCTTCTCTTTGGTTGCAAGCTGGATTCTGCATTCGTTTCGAGAAACGCATTTACATACATCCTTTTCCTTTCAGTTTCTTTCGGGGGCCAAAAACAGAACATAGTAACATAAACAGAGAACAAGGATCACAAGCAGAGCGAGTGTTAGGTAAAACATAAACAAATGTTAAAGTACAAGTGCTGAACCTTCGAATGGTGAGCAGAGAGAGCCTAGGGTCTAGCATGTAGCGTCAGATACAGATACAGATTGTTTTACCTAGTCTAATAACTGAGATAGAGCGCATTGTTAAAGTTTATCGATAATGTGCCGAGGAATGAATATAACAAATATATATACATATATACGGAACCATATATGAGTACATACATGTGTAATTATTAATCGAAAACCACACGAAGAGATGCGGGCAGCAACTGTGGCATAACCATTATATACATACACCGAATATCCAACTATATATGCATTAATGTATGATACAGATATATATTATACCACGAAAATAAACGCAAGAGTATCTTATGTGGATGTTAAGTTGATCTTTGATGTTGTAGATACAAAGCCGAACGAACACACACTCACAGTAAACCCGAGTAGCACACCGTAGAGTTACACCCATAACACTCAGATCGCCAGAGGAATGTGCAGATCAAACACAGATATTCTATTGCATATTCCATGAGTTCCCAAGGCGTTCTATATGCTTTCGTCTTTTGGTGCGGTTTTGTCATTTCCATGTAATTGAACAGAAAGAGAATTTTAATTTTGTAAATAAAAGTTAAGAAAAAAACGGACTTTAAGTGTTTTTGCTGCGGTGGGAAGGTGCAGAATTACTATTTCCTATATTCGATTTTACATAACATTTTCTGAGGGTTTGAAATATGATATTTGATGTTGGTTTATATCAGAGCTCGAAAAATGCGCTCACCTCATACGATTTCTCTCGCAGAGGATGACGAACTGTTTCTCAGAGTAAAATTAAAAGGAATGAATATTTTTCTAAGTGTATTGACTAAGCTTTTAAAGCTCAAAGCTAACTTTTAGACACCGCACACTTGTGTCAAGGATAGCTAAGGAAACTTTTGTACTTTTTGGAATAAACTTTCACCGCCCTTTTCAAGCTTCTCTTAAATATCCAAGAAGGGAGATAGATATACACGGGAGCTTTGTCCCATTGGACTCTGGCTGAGGGTTTATTGACCACTCGTTCTTTCCTTAATATTATCCACAGCAATTAATTATGGGGCACTATTTTAGCCACGTCCCGGACACACTTTCAAAATATAATTAATGAAAGCCAATTAATATGCCAGAATGAGCATGTGCCGTGCTGCAGGACGTGTGCAGGGCTAAGGGATTTCGATTACTGTCCTGTCTTTGATATGGCAAAAAAGATATTGCCTATGACGTAATACCTGTTCCGAAACTAAGGCCACTCGTATCTGTTTAATTGCTAGTGATTTATAGATTCCCAACTCCAGCGAATAATAATGGCCGCGGCTAAATTCGGAGCCTAATGCAAAAAGGGCAACAGTTTTAATTGTTGACTCAACTAATTGCGCGATTTCCGCCTAGAAGTCGCCGGCAGTATCAGCCTTGTCCTGTGTCCGGGCGTGTCCTGCCAACCATTTGTTGTTCCGTTTGTTTGAAGCCGGAAATATTTATTAACTAGAAATTGCATAGCACAAAGGTGACGGCGGCGGTACAGGAAGGAAGGAAATGGGCAAACATGTGACGCACCCCCAAAGGCAAATAAATACAAACGCAAGAACAGGCACACCACGGTCTATACATACTGTACGCAACGTGTCGGCTACGTGTTGTGTTTTTAGGCCTTCATAAATCATCTGGGCTGCGGGCATATGATAAATTGTCATACTAATTGTTTTTAGCGTCCGAGACAGGGCCGCGCAGTAACGTGGCCACAATGTTTCGGGCCAAGTCCAAGGAGTTTTTCTTAAAATAAAAAAAAAAAACAATTGCAAGCGTTGTGTTCGAGCCCCATTAACTTGGCCTGTCAAATATCGCATATCATTTGGCAGAAAAGCTGCCAATTAGTTCATTTTCGAAGAAGATCTGTTATTTTCAGTTGAACTAAGGCTAGAAAATGTGCAAATTTACTCGAGAATTCATATAAATAAATATGTAAAGAGAAAATTCATATAAATAAATATGTAGGAGAAGTAGGTAACAAATGTTTAAAGGTTGCTTCGAGATCTTTGTAGTTTAAGGCTTGGAAGGTTTACAACTAAAGCTTATATTTAAGCTTTTTTCGAGCAATTTAACTTTTAATATCTCTAATTTTCACTTTTTAGATTGAAGTTTCACTATCAATATTCTGGGAACTGTTCCTCACTTAACCTTAGCCTAAATGCGGACCCTTACCCGTCCATCAATCATAATTAGCGGGCGCAACCGGCGATATCATGTGCTCATCAATGGATGGCCAACGCGTTGCGGCGATGACCAAGGGCGATTGTCGCTGGAAAAAATGTAACTGGGGAGCTATTTGGTTACATGCTCGCCCGGTCAATATGCAAAAATATGTTATGTTTTTTACATGGTAACAAGTTTTTGATTTATGGCACATTAATCGTGACAGACCGCCCGCCTTCCTGCTTTTTGGGTCAGGTCAGCTGGGCGGGGTCTTACCCAGCAAAAGCTTCGTCGGCAGCAGCTTCCAAGAGAGGGACGGGAAGCGGCAATAGCAACAGGTTTTGGCCGTTGCTGTTGCTTTCGGGCCACTTTCTTCTTTGGGTCTTCGGTCTTCAGACTCTCGGGCACGGACATGTCTGCGGGACAAAGTGTTTGACACTTTAATGAACTGCCCGGGGTCGCGTGTGTGAGCAGTTCATTAATATTAATGCCCCGGGAGCTGGTGCTCTGTTTGTTGTTTTTTTCTTCTTCTTTCTTTGGGGCATGTCGCAAGCCGGGCCAAGCGCCGTGCGAAATTGGTAGAGCAATCCGCTGTGGGCCAGACACAAATGTCAATTGCCGGCCATTAACTAATATTTGGTAATTGCTCTTTAATTGAGCACTGCTCGGACTCGATACACTCCTAGTTCTGGCCTGCCCCTAATGGCTAGTGGCTAATAACAGCCCTCTGGCCTGACCTTTGACCACTCAGATACGGCCCGATCTGTTACCTTTAATGCTGTCATGATTTGTGTTTTTGGCGCCCCACATAATGGCTCTGATTATCTGACTGTAATTGTTCTTGGCCCGCCCCCGGCCTACTGCTGTTGATGTCATGATTTATGGCCCAAGTCCCTGGCCCACGTGCCCTACAAAATTTTAATTAACAAAGACACCCAGCACTCCATCTCTAAGTCCCGAGCCAATCACTGCGATTGGTCCTATAAATAAATCTTATCATCATCCCCCACCGACTTTTGACGTTGCCAAATTGTTACTGTCATTGTTTGGCCTTAGTTTTGTTTATCTTCTGTGCAAAGATAAACAGTAAACAAGGTGGGGGCAGGGCACAGGGACATCACCACAACAACGGCCTTCAGCAGGAATCCCGGGAACCCAGCCAACGAACTGATACCTTCTCTTGGCCCGGGGACAGTGTATTTACTATTTACTTTTTGACACGCAGCTTTTTGCTGGTGTCACTGTCAATAGGCTGATAGGTTTTGCCGGCTCTTAGGTGGAAAAGCCTCCTTGAAAGTTGGGCAGTGGGAGGAGGAGGAGCAGGAAAAGCAGTTCTTCCTGGCAACAAATTAAATGAATTCGCCCGGTGCCAATGGGCAAAATGATTAAATTAGGAGGGAACCCTGGCTGGAGTCTCCCTCGAGGCCGTTTCAGGATTTTATTTGGCCCCTAACAAATTATGCATATTTATAAATGTAAATGCTGGCCACTGGGCATTTGGACGTAACTAAAGCCCCAGCCCCAGCTCCAGCTCCGGCTCCGGATCCTGCCCCTGCTCCACTTCCATTTCCATTTCCATCACTGGCTGATGAGCAGCCGTCGGCAGCTGTAGCCCCGCAACCATCCCTGATGTATGACTCCTCATTATGCGCATAAATAGGTATTGCTCGGGCCTGGCCGAGAAGCCTGTTGCTGCTGGCCAACGGCCAGGCCGGCCTGTCTGATGGAATGTTCTGGTGATTTGGGCCTATAAATCTGAGCAACACAAAGGCATGCACTTAGAGGAAAAGCGCTTTAACTTAACTCAGATAACCTAAAGGGCATATTATGTTATTTCTAACTCCTGCATTCACCTGAATCTATATATCTTTAAGTTAAGTAAATGTAAAAACGATTAAACTTATAGTTTATTACTATAATTATATTGGGGAAGTTGTATTTTCCCTTAAATAATTTGTTACATTTTTCCCGGTGCTTATACTAACTAGTTTATGATGAATTCAATTGGTTGCTTTATACGTTGGCCAGACCGCCTTATCAATTAGAGCGCCTCCACCACATCGACCACACACTCCCACAGACACACACATAAACACACTCCAGATTTATGGACAACAATCAGAACAATTAACTGGTCCAGTAACTGCTCGGTCCAAGGAAGTGAGCTGTATCTGTGTGTCCTCCGTCCATCCGTCCGTCCGTTCTCTATTTATTGTTAAATATTGTTTATGCAATGCTGTCCATTTGTGGTCTGCTGTGTGCGTCTCCAAGGCACCATTTATACCTAATTGAAGGCATCTGTTGTTGTCTGGAGCAAGGAAACCATTGCCAGGGTAAACAGAGACAATGTGTGAAGATTACAGAAGTCAGAGTCTGCAATAGCCAGCCATTGCGTATCCTATTTCTCTGGCTAAGACGTATTTAAGCTTTAATATATTAAAATCGCATATTTTAATAACGTACTTAAGATATATTTTATGTTTTTCCAACTGTATTTATTCTGTCATTAGCCTTGCCTCTCTTTTGGCCTCAAAACCATGTATGTACACTCCCTAAACTTTTGCTGTTGACGCTCCGGCGATGACTGAAGATATTGATTGAGTAGATGATCGGCTCTGGTAACTGAGCGCTGCCGCAGAAAATGCAAATTGCAATCCGTCGGCTAATTAATTAATTATGCATATTTTGCACAGTCGTTGTTGTGGCAGAAAGTGGCAGAGTGGCAGAAAGCGGCTTTTGATGTTCGCCCGCCCAAAAACACGAGTAGTTCCGCAGATTTATGTAATACAAGCAACGCCCTAAGGTTGCATGTCTCCAAAACAGGTTGCTCGAACCCGTAACCCACCGTAAGCCACCGTAACCCGCCGTAACCCGAGACGGCGCTTAAAAGCTCATTTATCTCCGATTACCTATTGCCAGCGAGTGTGTTGCAGCACCGAAGATGAAACGGAAACCGATGCGATCCCGATCCCGATAGCCAGCTTGGCTCACAAACGCTGCCCCGCTGCAGGCCCATCATTTGTCATATTTCCAATTTCCCCTTTCGAGCTGCCGGCTGTAGGTTGTATAAATATCGGCGAAATGCAAAAGGCAAACGCCAGTTAACGAGCGAAAAGCGTGGTAAACAGATCCTCAGCACCTACACATCACCTAATCCTGCTCAAGATGCGTGGATTTCTGGTGAGTTGTGGATGAGAAAGTTATACAAAAAAGTGAAAAGATATAAAAGCAGTGTTAAAATAGTGAAAATATAATCACAAAACAATTTGGAGTGTCTCAGTGCATTTAATTATGATCAAAGTTCAAAGTAAAATGCTTTTAAAAAGTGCCAGAAATGGAAACTGTTTAAATACTGAATCAGTATCTTAAAATTATATTAAAAATTATACAAGAAACTCAATTTTCAAAGTCTTGTTAACAACTGCTTTTCCTTTTCCAGTTAATTTGTTTCTTAGCCTCCGCTTCGGCGGCCAAGTTGGGTTACAATTACCAGGCTGCTGCTGGCGATCGTCGTTTTGCTGGACTGATCGATGCAGAGGCCACGGGATTCAGTTCCACTTCCTCGCAGCACCAGCAGCAGCAGCAACTGTTGCAGCCGGAATCGCAGCCACAGACACCTGCTGCTGTGGATGAGTTCAGCAAGGAGTTCTTCACGTACTCCGCCCCCGAGGAGGAATTCGCCGACCACGAGTCCACCGAGCATATTGCCAGCATGCTGAAGCGTAACCTGCGGGTGCTGTTCATCAAATCTCCGGAGCACCAGGGCCTGGCCAATGCAGCCCTCCAGCTGGCCAAGCAGGCTAGTGAGCAGCGCACTGCCATCTATGTCCTGAGCAAGCAGGCGGACGTGGCCCAGCTGGCCCAGCGGATTCAGAGCGAACAGCAGGCCCAGGCCCAGAGCCACAAGCCGGAGGTGCACTATGTCAAGTACCGCACGCCCGAGGACGCGGTGCGAGCCCAGCAGCTTATTCAGCAACAGTTTGACGCCTTGGGTGGAAGCTCGCGCAGCTCCGACGAGGGCGTGGCCCCAGTGCTTGACTTCAGCTCGGCACCAGCAGCCGCCGCTGTTGCTGGACAGGATCAGCAGCAGGCCCAGGGGCTGGCGGCTCCGCTTACAAAGTATCTGCCGGCGACAGCACTCCGCAGCAGATAGTTCAAGTTGTGGCTAGAAAACTCCGCTAACTTAAGCCCTAGTCTTAGTGTCATATTCATAGAAATATATATTATATAAAACTCACATTTACCTCAGTAAAATTGATAAATGTGCATGTTCATGATTTTTTTTTAACTCCTCCATGGTAAATTTTTTAATTTATTTTATTTATGTGGA
>JAEIHY010000024.1:0-21258 GCA_018904565.1 Drosophila tsacasi
TCTTTATCGGACATTTTTCGGATACATCCGCATTTTGTCCGCTCATTGTCTGCTGGGAAGGGTCAGTGAGACTGCGGCTTTGAGGCACTCGAACATTTTTGACAGCCGGCAGTCAGCACTTGAGGTCCTGGAGCAGACCGAAAGCAGACCTCGGGGCCGGAGACCGGCTGGCTTATGCATGCAGTGCAGCTGGGCGCTTGGGGTGCCTCAAAAATGCGCATAAAAACTACCGAATTTTTGTAAATATATACCAAACAATTTTTTTACACCGACAAAAATTATAAACTCTCAACTGTGACTAATGGTTTCTCTGATTGGTTTTAGATATGAAACCAGTGAAGCAGTACAAAAGCAAAGTAGGAAATGTTTAATACATTAAAAACTCCCTAAATAAATTATAATTATAATGGAAAAAAAACTCACATAAGATATGCACTACCATTTTCAATTTTATTTTGTTTCCGTGCACATAGATCCTTAGATCCATCGCCCACTAGCTCACATGGTTGTCGCGAGGATGTCGAGCTCTCCGGCTCGTCTCATAAGCAGTTGCAAGTTATTGGCGCAAGATTTCCCCCGACAATGGTTCCTGCTGAAAATTCAAGGCGAGCGCCGGCGGCGGCAACATAGTTTTTCAGTCCTGCGTCACAGGGATACTCACGCCGAAACACAGGCAACAAATATGCGAAACAAATGTTTGCCTTGTGCCTGCATTTTTAGCAACATATTTTTATAAAAATAATGTGTTGTAGTGCAACAATTTCGGGGGCCTTGCCTTCGCTTTACTTTCGTTAAGCATCAAGTTTAGGTTAGTTTATAAACGCTGGCAAATAGTTGCCCATGGTCCATGCTCGGTGATTTTTCAGCAAACTTATTTACTGGGCAAATAGTTGCACTCGTTATAAAGTTAGCTGCTCGAGTGCCAAATAAAATGCCATACCGTGCACTGCTTTCCTTTTCTGGCATTTTACGCTTTTATTTATTTATTTATTTTTTTTGTTAGTAACTCTCAGTGTTTTTTGATTTTATTTTTATTTTTGTGCATTCTGTGTTCTGTTAAATATTTTGCGACTTTGTGGCCTGTGTTGACTTTGAGTGCAAAGGACGCTGGCAAATAAATAAACATATTTTTGAGAGTTCAGCCCTGTGGTGCTGTGCTCAAACATGCTCCTTTCGGTCAAGGTGAAATGTTCTTCAGTAAAAGTTAAGAATAAAAATTAAATATTATAGCCTACAGCTATAACTGTATGAATATTCTTTACTTGTTTAGAACGTTAGAGTTCATACTCACAGCACAATATTTATTTTTAAACGAAATCGCCGCCACTTACTATGTACTTTTACTAAAATATCGGATGAATTTAAAATAAAAGAAAAAATCATCCGATGATTTTAGATAAAGTCACATAGTAATAAAGTTGAACCTCTTTTTCGTTAAACACTTTTTAAACGTTGCAGCACAACGATCAGAATTCAACTGAATCCAAACAACGAATTTCAAGCCCTTTTAAGGAAAAATTCAAAGGAAATACGAAAAAATTGAAGCTTTGGCGCAAAAGTTAATAAAATAGGTGAAGAAGAAAAAAACGGGATTCCGAATACAAAGTACACAAAAAAAAATAATAAATTTGATTTTTAAAATTAAAAAACAAAAACTGAAATTGGGTATTTAGCACTTACATTTTTTTTTCAGTTCTGCTGATGTCCTCAAATATCAGCTTACGTGATTTGTTCTTATTTAATATATTTTTAATTAACTACCTTTTTTATTGTATTAGTTCAGTGAAAATGATGTCTACTAAATCTGATCCTCGATTTGTTGTTTTCCCTGACAATGTAATAGTTTCTTAATTTTTTTTTCCCAGTGGTGTTAACACTAAACACATCACCTATGCCAGCTTTGCTCTTTGTTCAGTTGAGCATACGCCAAGCGATTCTCGCGAATGCCTTTGTAAAAGAGTATCAACAAAGTGTGTAAACATTTTCAGCATGGAGAAACTTTGAAAAAAATGATATACTGGATATCAGGATACTGGATGTAGCTACGCCAAAATCATGTTTTGAAAAGAAAGGTAAACAATGAGCCTGGCAAAGGAAGCAAAGCCAAGCCTGAAACACTTCAAACAGGACAAGGGTTGACGCAAATTAAATTCTTTGTTTGGGATGCAAAATTTCCACCATTTTCTATTTTAATGTTTAATATCTTAAGTACCTAAAGGCATCAAATAAAAGGCAACTGTAACTATCCTTGAAGGATATTTAAAGCACAACACGTTGTGCGAAAGTCTTGTTATCTTTTGAATATTTTTATTGGCCTGCAGCAAGCGGCTGCCTTCGGGCAGGCCTTCAATTATTTAAGGTCTTTATAATCGAATAATTAAAAATGAAAAATTAACGCATGAAAAATGCATTCTCGGCTCAAATTTGCAGGGGAAAATGCCAGCAGAATAATTTTTATTTCTCCTTTATTTGCCTGCCTTTTCCCCATGTCCTTTTTTATATTTTTTTTCTTTTCCTGCTCCTGCTGCCCAAACACTTTGAACTCGCACATGGACAGGCAGCACGCACACATGCACTTGCAGTTCACGGGTAAAAATAATTGGAGGATATTTCGCATACTTTATGGTCACAGTGGGAGGAGCTGTGCACTGCCAGGATGTGCAAGGATGCGGGACCCAAACACATTTAATGAAAACTGCCTGAGTAATTAAATACATGATGACAAAAGTGGGCATACACACGCTCGCACTCGCACTTATAGTTTGCAGTTTTTTCCGAGGTTTATGCAGCAAGGAAGTCGAAGGTATAAGTTGAAGAATATACCCTTACTTCTACAAGATTTAAAGTTATTTAAAAGGGTAACCTGTCCCCAATTATAGCTTACATTTAATTAAGAAACTGGGGGTTACAAAAGAGGTAACTAAATGGTAATTTGAAAAAATCTGTAAAATAATAAAGAAATAATTCATTGAATGATGCATTAGTATTTTAAAAGATTTTATCATCTTCTTAAATATTTTTGTACACCCAAAGAGTACCCAATCTTCTCCCATATGCCATTCAATTTATCAATTTGGTTTAATACAACGAAATATACGAATTATTTATGGCATACAGTGGTCATCGGCAAGGATAAGAGATATCCGGGCCGAGTCGCAGGGATGCAGGCCGCGGAGCCACGGCTGACTTGACCCCACACACAGTCGCCATTTTCACGCCCGCTCCCATCACATTATCGGTTGGCCATTGACAGAAGATATTAAATTAAAGCCCATTTGCCACCCTAATGTGTTAAAGAGCCGGGCTTAATGAGCCCGCAGCGAGGCCTGGCGAGGGGACGGCTGTCCCCAGGAAAACCTGGCGGAAAATCCACAAACTGAAGTCGTCTCACTCACCCCCCGAAACTTGAACTATTTACGAGTTGGTCCGCAGCCTTTGTTTGCACTTCGAGGGAAATTATTTGCCGAACTGGGAGACAGGGAAATGTAAAATGTGTAAAACTCGGCAAGTAGTGTCCGGCACAAAGGCATAAGAAAAATTCCAAACAAAACTTAATTATTTTGCCAGGACTAAGAGAGAGGAGCGGGGCCGAAATGGTAACAGAAACGGGACAAATTGGCCAAATTTGCTTGACTTGCTGGCAAGTTTGCACTCGTATTTGCCGCTCTTTGTTTATATTAACTGAGCAAGGGTGACATTTTTTTCCTTCCTGCCTTTCATTTGCTCCGTTCTTTTTTTCGTTATACTTTTCAGTTTCTTTAATGAGGGTTTAAGTATTATTTGCCCAAGGGTTGCCTTTGGCCTTTGTTTAACTGGCGGGTCTTGGCCTCAAACTCCTCGACCCCTTGCGTTTCCTAAGCCGTATACCTTGTCGCCGTAATTTGAGTGGGAAATGCCAGGCGAAAAAGGTTTGCGTGCAATAATTTTTAATTTTAATTTTTAGTTCGCTGCGGCCAGGAAAAGTTTTCCCCGCTATATACACATATATAAATATATATATATATACATTTTTTTAGCCACTTAAGCGGGCTTAGGGTCAGCTGAAGGAGAAGAAGGTCGGGTGCAAATAAATGTGGCAACAACGAGTCAGCGGAGTGCCTGTACTTGGCGGATCCGAGATAACCAAATGAGATGTCGCTGGCGGAGTAAATAACCGACCAAACTTATGACAAAGGCCCGAGTCCGAGTCTGATGTCATTTGCCAGATTACTTCTGGCAGTTGTGGGGCGATTTCAATACAAATTCACTTAATTGTTGGGAAAATGGTAAGCGGAAGGGCTTTGAGGCTGCCCTCAGCTGATGGCCGATCAAGGAGATAATTTTTTGTTGGATTTGGGCAACTATTTCGGGAACATTATGGAGGCTGACCCAATTTTAAATTAGCAGTTTTTGTCTAAAACGTATAGGGGTAACTTTAACATATATATCTTAAATATGTGTCTTTTCTATGAGGTTAAAAGAAAAATAATGTGTTAAGTATATGTAATTATACTCAAAATTTAAATTAGATTAAGAGCTAAGGATTATTTGTAACTCCTAACTCCTTAACAACTTGATCTGCTTAAATACACAATTTAATTAATTCAGCTCAGGAAGAAGCGTTACTCTTCCAGAATCCAGATCAATACAACGGCAATCAGTTTGTTTTCCGCTCATTCGCTACTTTTCCCCGATGTTCTGTTAAAGTAAATAAAGACCCGTCCGATGTCCTGCAGGATGTTGATCAACAAAGGCTTCAATCAGGCAACGCATTGTAAGGCCCCTTTGTCTCGCAACGGACCTTCCTTTTCCGCTGGCGGGACTCGTAATTTGATTGACTGTTTTCCGTATAAATCATGCTCAGACCTCGGTCAATCGATTATTTCAACAATCTTGGCGAAAACATTTTCGCTCTCGACTCTGACACTCACTCCGCGTAATTATCATTATGATGAGATGCGGAATAATTTGCCAACAAGAACAACACGAGTGCACGAAAGGACCAAAAGATTGTTTGACATTGCCATTCAAGGAACTGTCGAGCAGGACATAAAAGGAGTGGAGTTCTGGTGGAGAGCTCGGGTCGAGACACATAAAAGTAAATTCCATTTTTATTAATTGTCCGCATTCCTGTTTGCCCTCAGATCGGACTCTCCCATCGACGTCGTCTTTGGCCACGAACCCGCACCGAACTGCACTTGACTGGCGGTGGAATTGGTGGAATGCCGCGTCAAGTGGCGTCCATTGAAACACTATCGAGTGGCGAGCGGCGGTCCCATCGATTCCGAGGGCTTGGTCCTCGGTCTGGGACGGGTCCTTCGATAATTATAATTTGTGTACTTAAAGGGGCGGCGGAGGAAGGGATCAGCTGCCGCTGCCACGGAAGCAGCATAAAAATAATTTTAAATCAGCTGCATATTTACCCAAAGCCTTATTTGATTTTAATTGATTTTTTCGCAAGCGATATTTGCTTTTAATTTGCCAGGACGAAGTCGCTGCGAAGCCTCTGTAGACATGTGTGTGTGTGTGTGTGTGTTTGCCCATAATTCGACTGTTTGATCTGGCAAAAAAAATATATATATTCGAACATTTACACAGCCGCGTGGATGGATGAAATGGATGGGATGGATGGAGGGGGGTATTTTAATTTTATTTGCTTTTTAAATGAAGCGTCATTGGCCCAAAGCGAGCGCAACTGATTGTGTCTCCGCCGCCGGCGATTGACAATCAGCTGGCTGGGGCTGCAGTCCATAATACACACCATCAAGCGAACCCTCCTCGCCTTATAGAACGAAAAAGCGCCCCAATCACAACCCCAGCAAAAAATTAACCTCAATGCAAGTTATGCGTGCGCCAGCAGCGAATAAATAAGAAACGAGCCAACGAACAACACAAAGCGAAAATTTAAGGTTTTCCCTGGCTGAAATTTGGATACACTTTCTCTAACGAATTTTAAATATATTTTTAATAACAGAATTAACCAAATTATAGAGGTTTTGAAAGACAAGAATCAATATTTATGAATAAAACTCTTGTATATTCTATCTATTCTGGTCCATTCGGATTATCTTTTGTAACAATATTGAGTCTAGCTCACTTTTTAAAACCTTTACAAGCTAGTTATTCGCTTAATTTTCCTAGTAATTAAATGTATTATTAATTATTTATAAATAGGGCCAATGACATTAATTACTTAATAACAGTATAAGGCAAATAAATACAAAGATTCAACAGAGCACTATTTGTAGAATATTTATAAGGTATTTATTCACAATAAATTCAAATCTTCTAGAAAAATCTTCTTCAAAATATATTAAGATCTTCCCGAAAATAAGCTTAGATTGTCTGGGTTTTTCAATACTTACAACCAAACTCTTAAAGATCAAAGATTTCCTTTAAATAAGACATCATCTCACTGATCCCATTATTACAGTCATGGTTACAACCTTCAAGGACTAGTCCATATAGTCGCCATAAATGTTGTACTGCAAAAATAAAGGAAAATTTTATTTACTTTGTTTCTTTGCGCGCCCGGAGCTACTTAAGTTCTTGGCTTTTCCCTGATTTCCCACTCCCGCAACCTTCCCCCAATGTTTTTTTTCTTGTTGTTGTATATCGTAAAATATTTGCGTTATTATGCTAGTAATTTTTCCTCCTTTCTTTGTTATTGTTGTTGTTTTTCTTTTTTGCCTGACTAGTTGGCGGTTGGGTTTTCCGACGTTGTCGTCGCAGTTCGGTAGCTCATTTTTATTTCACTAGCCCCGGGCGGGGATGACAAAATCAAGACTTGCATGTGAGTGCCGAGTCCTGTGGCAGCTTTTCCTGCTCTCTCGCCAGCTCGTCATAAAATGCCAAGCATTTCCCAGGAACACAAAGAGTAACAACGGCAACCAGAGATACTGACATTAAAACTAAATCAAGCACTGTCGACTTTTCCTCCACACCGGATTCCTGTTTCTCCGAAATTTTCAACTTGTAGTTTAACTTTGTTTTTGACAAAAAAAAAAAAAGAAAACCCTTATAGGACAAATTTTTACCTCACCCGAGAGCCAGAGCCAATTTTCCTAAGCTGCCAAATCGGATGAGGAACTATGCCCGGACACCGGCATTTTAATGACCTTCAGCTTTGACAACAACGCATAAATGGGCCAACAATTGGGGCGTTAACGGAAATTGGCTTAAAAAGCTATAAAAAATTGCTCAGCAGCAGTTCGGCACAGAGTCTGGCACATTTATTGGTAAATAAAGTTCCGTTCAAGGTATAAAAGTTAATAATAAATTGAAACAATGAGGCGAATTTTGTTGATCTCTGCGCCAGGCCAGAAGCAAATCTCGTCCGCTTTTTATGGCTGGCAATAAAATTGGTAATTGGTAGAAGAAGGGCATATGAAATTAGCTACTAAAGGGGAAGTGGATTTAATTAAACTTCACAATTCAAGCTGTTGATTAAAAGTCAGCGACGGTTGTGCATTGGTAGTCTATTATTTTAAATTTAAAGGTGGTTTTATAAGTACTTAAAACTGTAAGAGTTTTCTATACATTTTGATATTTGCTTTTATAAGTGATTTAAAAACGTGTACTCTTTATTAATTATCTGAAAACAAAACCAAAATTTCATTTTCTTTAATACCTATATAATTCTATATCATTTTACTTAGAATTCTATTACCTACCTTACATACCTTACATCTTCTTCTTCGCTTAAATTCTTGGAAAACTCTTTCTCGTCACATCTACCCAATTTTATATAAGAAATTTCACGTTAAATTTTTAATTAGTCCCCGCTTCGCTGGTAGTTAAAAAGTGTAAACAAAATATATATTTATATATGAGGAGAATAGAAAAAAAATCCTTCTTCGGTTAAATTCTTGGAAATCTCTTTATCATCGCATCTACCCAATTTTAAGAAATATCACGTTAAATTTTTAATTAGCCCACGCTTCGCTGGCAGTTGAAGAGTGTAAAAAATATACATATATATGAGGAGAATAGAAAATAAATTCCAAGAATATCAGACATAATTAAATATTAATAAGGTGCGCCAATTAAGAGGCCACGGAAAAATTTCCAGCCTGAATTTCCACGTCTATTCATGTCACCAAATTATCCCATAAAGTGAAAAAGGTAAAATTCAAACAGAAATTGGCCAAGGATGTGTCGCGGGCCGTGGGCAGGGGTATAAGTAGCATAGGACATTTGCCCCTAATAGATGGCAATCTTAGGCGTGTGTATCGTGATTGTTATGCCCCTCGCTCTTCGCAGATGAAGGCGCACAGTGCGCATGTGGCATAATTGAAGGCGACACGCGGCTGCCACGTATGAGCAGGTGGCTTCAGCTCCTGGTCCTGCTCCTGCTCCTGTCTGTCTGTCCCTCCGTCCAATGGAAGATTATAATGTATGCATTGCTTAATTTGAATGGTGCGTGCTGGGCCTGAAGTCCTACCCCACGCCTCCTGAGTCTTGTGCCCTGTGTCCTGCGTTCTGCCACCTTTGAAATGCTGTCAAAGACGCTAAATGAAATTAAAGGCATCCCCCAGCTTCCCCTGCTCTGGGGTCACAGATAACAGGGCACTCATGTTTTAAAAATTAAGCGAAAATAACGAAATTAGCATAAATAAGCGGCGCTAATAGGATTTCCTTTGTAATTATCAAATTGCCAGGCAGCCGCCAGAAAAGGAACCAGGCTGCATAAAACATGAAAATTGTAAAATAAATTAAAGAATCGAACCGCTTAAAGCGTCACCCACTTGCAGCCTCCCTTTGTGGTTGAAGTAAAAATATATAAAATATATATTTATATATATATATAGCAAATTTACACACATGTTGGCACCTGCTTTTTCTCTGTTTGTTTGTTTGTCGATTTCTGTTTTGACGCCTGCGCTTGTTTTGTGGGTAATTTATTGGCCTGCTCCCCAAAATCGATTTCGCATTATTCGCGTGTATCAATGCACTGGCTAATTTGCTTAAAAGCATAATTAACACGGCGCACCCGTCGAGCACTTTATGGATGCACGTGAGTCGTAAAAAATTCCCAAACACGCGAGGTGCAAAAGACATGGCAAAAACACGTTGCGAATAATAAAAAATAGAATGAAAAAAAAAACAGCTGTAAATCAGCGTACACAGCAGACAATGCCAATAACAAAAACAACTTCGACAAAGCTGCACACCACACGGCGTATACGTAATGAATTTTTCGTATGTTTTGCTCGCTGCCTGTTTTTCGCGATTTTTTATTTAAATTTTATTTAAAAAAAAGGAAACACATTATAATAACGCGTTGATGCTGAAATCAACACAAATATTAAATCATTAGAGACAATATTAAATATTTTTATTTAATTTATATATTTGAGTTTGAATTCTTAAAACATTTCGTGAGACTTTTTATTTTTTGGTTTGTGTGGATTTTGTGGATTCGTGAAACTTGATTTTACTAATTTTTTTGATTTAGTTATACTTTAAAATATATACAAATATTAAGAGCTTACCTATATAATTTATCATAATTTTAAAGTAACCATCACTTTGTTCTTCGCAATTAATTGGATCCCAAATAATTAAAAAATGTATTTCTCATTTCTGGATCATAAATTCCTCGGTCACCGAAACTTCTTCGATTTGCTTGAAGCAACACAGTTTATAATAATATTTTAATAGCCAACATAACTTTTAAAACTTCCCCTTTTACTTGTTGGTCCCCAAAAAGGTTTTCATTGCCATAATTTGAATTGTGTCATTCATAGAATTCAAATTCCGTGCCCCTTCTGGCGAAAAGTGCGCAAACCTTTTAGTACCCGGCACTCACTATACTTGTTTAATTCTGTGGTAATTAATTAGCCGAGCCTGCGCCCATTCAAATTGGCCAAAGGTCCCCGTGGCTCGGGGAAAGGCATTTCCGGCAATGCACGTAAGCGTTTACCTATAATTTTATGACTTTATGAGCAAGTCGAGGGGAGAAATGGAAAATGGGAAACTGGGAAACTGGGAAACTGGGTAGCTGGGAACCCGGTGTTGCCTGTAAACAAAGTTTTTGTTGGAGGCCAAAACTTTTCTAATTATAATCTACATAACTTAAATTTGCAAATGAGACGCGAGGGCAAAGGCGCGCACAAGTTCTCCGCTGCCAAGGCATGTGAAATTAAATTATGTCTGCGCCATGTATGCCAGTATTGCGAAATAAAAAAATAAAAACAGCTGTTGAAGCGAAAGGTAAATACCCATTCGAAAAGCCAAAAGTCTGGCATTGGCAAGCAATGCAGCAAAGAAAAATCCAAATTGAAAATTTCCACGGTCGAAATGGAATATTTGCAGCATTTTATTGATTGCTTCATTTAAATACACATACACACACTGAGGAGCGGGAAAAATATATGGAGGCGGCGTTCGCCTTGGAGCCGAAAAGTGCCTACGAACTTTCTGCGTTTATCTTGAAAAATCATCTAATCTTAGCTAGACTTCATATTTTTCCCAACGCTAAGCTGCCTGCCATCTGAATGTGTATCGCTCTTTGGGCTCAGTTCCGAGAAGCGTAATCAGAAAGAAATCGCAGGAATTAGAAAAGGATTCAGGTGGAATGTAGGATATAAGAATTTGGTGTTCAAAAATATATAATTTATAAAATATAATTAGAGTTCGTGATATTTAATAATTAATATGATAATATACAAAAATAATTATACTCAATTTCTAATGTGTCAGAATTTATTTCATTTTATTTGAATTTGTCAAGCAACTTTAAGTAATTTGCTTATAAAATAATTGTTTTATTTAGTTAATATAAAAATATATTCAATATATCTAAGTTTAAATTTTAAATACATTTTAAAACTACTCCTAAAGTTCCTCTATTAATTTTTCAATGTATTTTTATAGTGTTTGGAGGAAACCTTTTGATTTTATAGCGAAATGGGTTTTTAAAACACAATTACTGAGCCGTGCAAAATGTGTGTTGTGTGCGTGTGTGTGTTGTGTGTGGTTGGAACCTCTTGGCTGGCTTTTTCCAAACACCCTTGGGCATATTTTAGAGGCTCATGTGACAAATTGCCCCAGCACGTGTATCGCATGCTCATTTCGGGAATATGCCTGATTCCCAGCCACTCTGGTCTCTGTTCTTTTCCTGCTGCCAGGACTTGTTCCCGCTGATATCTTTTAGTTGCGCACACGCTGACAAATCCAATTCATTTTTTGCCGCCTTACGTGGCGTATACGTAATGGGCCAGCAACTAAAGGTAATGCGATGGCTGCTACCTGCCTCCGTTCTCCATTCTCTGCTCTGATTTCATGTTTATGCATGTACACTCCTCAAATTGGCTCGCACTTCAATCATTTTCATTTTCCGTTGCCACGTTGTGCATGTTTTTTTTTTTTTTGTTCTTTTAGTTTTCCGCTGGCATTTTCTGGTTCCATTCGCTGGTGGTCCATCAAGTGGAAGGCAATCGAAAATTGGCGCTTCGCAACAAAATGCTCAATGTTCGGCAAGAAATGGCCGGAGTCCACTTTGCCGGAATGATATTGTTGCAACGATGCCGGCATCATCCAGCAACTGGCAACAATTACGCGACGCCTTAATTGCCGCACAAGACACTGGGCGAAACGTGTGACACTTATAGAAGAGCTTTTGGAAGTGCAAGGTTATGGAAAACCGAATAAAATCGACAAGAATTAAAGTTTTTAATGGAAGAAAACTTTTTAATAAATAATAATAATAATAAATAATAATAAATAATAATAAATAATTTAACTTAAGAAAAATTTTAATCCAGTATTTATACACAATTTTATTTTAATATTTATCCCTATTTCCCCTCGGTGTTCGCTCACACTCGTTAACATGCCGATGCAACAGCGCCATACCCATCGAGCAGACAAGGGCAATGGCAGTTGGGCAGGAGGCTGTGGGCATCGGACCTGAAATCAAAATCATTGGTGTGAAAATAAACTAATTGAAGAAAAATTTCATTTGCAACAGCGGCAGCAACGGCACCAGCAACAGCATCGCCACTCGACGCACCGCATCTTGTTGCTTTTGACCCTGGGTCAAGTTGCAGGCGGACCACGGCATACATGCCATGCCAGACCAGGCCACATCCCCGTCCACGAGCCCACCATCTACGTCCACATTCCATTGCCGGAACAGGAGACATCGGATCAGAAGGACAGTGCCATGGAGGTGAGGGCAGGCCAATGCGACGTGTGCTTACTTATTAGTGTCACCAATCTGCAGTTCGGACACTGGTCTTTGTTTTATTAATAATAATTATTATTAATTAAGTTTTAATTTAATAGAATTTCACTTCAAGCGCTAAGGCATATTTTTCCTAATGCCTACAATGGCTACTACTAAAAAATCTCAAAATATATATATATTTTAAGTCTAACTTTTGAAAAAATTACCTTTTGAGCCACTATGCCAAGGCCCCTTAATGCTTCCTCGATGCTCTGTCCCTGCCGAACAATATTTTCTGGGAGTTGCTTGCCGACCGGCTAACTATCACAATGAATGCATGAAAAACTCCATAACGGTAATGTGCAGTTGCCATGCAGCAGGGGAGACCAGTGGCAGTAGCAGCAGCAGCATCAGGAGTAGCAGGATACAGGGCACCAGATGTGGCTGATGATGGCGCCCTGAGTTGTATGCTACACTTTTTGCACGACGACGAGGGCGTGGCTCGTATCCCTCGCTGTTTATTTGCCGCTGCCTACAAGCTGCCAGCAGCTTATGGGTTTCGAATGCTGTGGCAATATCCAATGTATGTGCCACGTTGCAGTTGTGTTGCCAGCAGCAACAGTTGCGTGAGAGCGGCAGAGTGTATTGTCCGCGAGATAGATGGACAGGCTGGCTATCAAACCGTACATATTGCAGCTTGTTTCCCTAGGCATAAGGGCCTCAAATGCAGGGGGGGGGAGGTTGAATACAAAAACAAAAAGAAAAATTGAAGAGAAATATAACTACCAAACGCACTCGCCTTTTGCCGACTGGATTTTGAAAAATTTCCACTAATTGGAAGCTTGGCGTTTACACTTCAAAGGGAAATTCATCGAGCGAATTATCGGTATTATTTAAATGTATCAAGGGTTTATCAATAATGAATGGATATGGTATATTCCCAGTGAAATCATTGAATAGCAGTGATCTACTTCACATAAAAGGCGCTCGCCAAATGCTTGAACTAGATAGAACATATTGGCCTCCATCTAGCTTTAATTCTACAAAGAAAACTTTATTCTTAAATATATTGTTACATTTTGAATATATTAATGAACCATCCTTGTGCTCAACACTTCATATATATCTCTCGAAAACTAATTTAAATTGAATACTGTCCCTACACTTTAGCCGGCAGTTTTGCCAATTTTTGGCTGGCCCGGCCACAAATCAAATCTCTGATTCACAGGCTCGATATGGCAGAGGAGTGGCTCCGCCAACTGAACTAATTTCTTTCACGCTACGGTCTGAGTTATGGAGCTTAAATTGGTGATGGCCCCGAGCAGCACCACCCCTCCCCTTGGACCACAAAATTTGCATTTCCCGCAGGCCCCCGCCCGTCCTGAGCTCTACTATATATCTTTGGGCCCCTGGAAGTGTGGAGGCATCTACATAAATGTGGCTTTTCATTAAAATCTAAAAGCATAAATCTAAAAAGTGAAACCAACAATGCCAGAGCAGACTCAGGCGGACATCTGCGGTGTGGGCGGCTCCCCATCCCCGTTCCTGGATACTGATTTCCACAGGATCTGTGGGCTCACTGCTTTATGCCTTTCTTCCTTCCTGTCTGTCCTGGCTGTGTGTGTGTGTGTGCGTGGCAAAAACTAATTGAATTTTGAAATTCAAGTCGAAATTAAAAAATTACCAACAGCCGGCCGGCCGCATTTGGCGTTTGCCAGTGGAAATAAACTGTAAAACGGAAATGTATTCGGCAGGTGGAAATTGAAACTGATTGAATTGTAAAGTGAAGCATAAAATGGCTTTGCCTGTGCGCTGTTGTTCCCGTTTTTGTCGCTGTTTTACAGCCGCTGTCCCGCCCACCGCCTCTCAGCTCCTGCTGGTTCGTTATTTTGTTCTTTTTTTTTTTCTTTGTTATAATTTATGGTTTTCGATTTTAATTTGCGCACTTGGGCGCGTGTTTTATGGGAGTTTTCCTTTTTTTTTTTGCATATTCCTGCGTGCCTTCTGTGTTTTGTCACAATGAAATGTGAGAATGATTTAGAACGAGAGCTGATTGAGGACTTTTACATAAGTTTTTAAAACTGTTTCGAGGGCCCAGAAGTATGCTTTATAACCGTTTATTGCTGCTTTAGGTTAATTGAAATGTTGTATTTAGGATTTTTACTATAAGCAAATGTTTGAATTTTTATTTATCAATAAATAAAAATGTAGACCATTAAAAACATAATAAAAACAATTTTAAATACCTTTAAATTAGGCCAAAGTCACTTGAATTCTTGTCACAAATCCCATAAAGATCTCCATTTATTAAATTTATTTCTCAATGGAATAACATTTTCCCAAGCTAAGTGAATAACTGCCCTCGCTCTAATGCCAAGGCATATGCATTATGATTAGCGGCCATAATTGAAGTTTAACTGCGCGTGTAATAAAAGCGATTTTTGGCCATTTGCAACGCATTAACAGCATAAATAATATGAGGCGAAAGTGTGAAAATAAAGACACGCGATATGTTCTGTGGCTCCCATTTCACAGCAGAAAAAAAAATATCACTCACACACGCAAAAGAAATCCAAAGACATTTCTCAAAAAAGGCAACCCGGACGAAAAGGCGGCCCAATTTTTGATGAGTTGAGGATTTGGGGCACGCGAAATGGGCGCGAGAAAATGTACGAAATGCGATATTGTACAATGGCATTAAGGACGTGCCGGCATTACCAGGGACCTAGACACCGACTTATATGCGTTCATATATATGTATATATGGCTGTTCCCCAGACCGCAAACAAACGACGGCGACTTATTCATTGCGCTTGCCATTAAGGTGGCTCTCGCTGCCATTTGGCTATTGCCACTGCCATTGCCTCAGCCATTGCCATTGCTACACCGCTACACCGCCAGGGTGATATATAACACGCTCATAATTGGTCATAAATCTGACAAATGTAATTTGTCATCACTCAAGCAGCTAGCGAACCGGGGCGCAGCATCACCCCAATCTTTTCCAGGGCCCGAAGAAGAAAAAAACCAAGCCACGAAGAAAGCGAGGCGACTAACAGATACCTGGTGTCAAGAGATATTTATTTATATTTCTATATTTATAATAAGAAATCTTGATAGTATAAGCTTTTTATAAGGTAGTTTTACCAACATTTTAGCAGTTTCAACTATTTTTTAGAATTTAAACAACCATTTTTCAACTCAAAACAAAATATCATTTCAAAAATATGTTTCAATATTTTTTGTAAATATTTATAGGGTTAATATTTCAATATTTTGTGTATTTGTAGGGTCTCCCTATGGAATAACAGTCTATAATCCTTTGAATTATTAGCCATGGGCAACTCATACCGATTTCTTCGCCTTTTCCCCAGTCCAGGATTGACCCCGCTGTCGCCTTGAAGGGCCGGACTGGGTCCGAGCTATGCTGAAGTGCCAAAATGAAAAAGGTGCTTGACACAAAATGTCAGCTGGATATTTTTTATTGCACAATCACAACATATACACAAGCGGGGCGAGGCCCTCGCACTCGCACACGTACGCATACTCCGACACCTTCGGATATGCCCAGAAGCAGGCAATGCTTTTGTTTTAGTTTCCGCCCGACACCCACACACCTACACCCACACCCACACACAGACAAACAATATTTTCGAGCACTCGACACATAAGCCACAAAGTAGTTACTTTTTACGCACCTCAAGCACACTCCGGAGTCCGGCCTGGCAGCCGTGATTGTTTTCCTTGTGCTCGTAAATATTTTACAAGTTTTGCCGGGCAACTAATTTCGGCTCTCATAGATGACATATGACTCACTTTCTGGGGAAGAGCGGGTCAGGCGGGATGGGGGGTTACTATGGAGGGTCCGAAGGCGATCCAACATCTACATTTCATTATAAATGACTTTCAAAATGGCCCAAGTGTTGTAAATGGAGTAAGTGCGTGTTTCTGGTCAGGGCATCGACTTGTGCATTAGGTTTTAATGGTCGCCAGCAATCAATAGGCCATGATAATTTATGGCGATTATGTTGGCCCAATGCCGAGAAAGTTGTCCATGAATATGACTTAATATCGAGCTCAGATTTTCCTCCAGAGAGAAAGAGGCAGGCAAACACATTTTAATCGCCAATCTTTGCTAAGAAAATATTAACCAAATTAATGGTAGAATAAAGCGGCATGATGACTCCGTTAAGCATGAATTAAGTTCTACACTTGTATGATTCCAAATAATATTAATAATTTGAAATAACTCTATTTCGTAAAATATAATAATATTATATATTAAAATGAATAACATAACTACGTTAATAACATCTTAGGCAACAGGGTAAGAGGAAATACCACTTCGTGGTGCCTCAGCCACTGGAATGTCACGTATACCAAAGCCTCTCCCAGCAGGTAGAAAAAAAGAGAATAGCGAAACTCATAACCACTCATGGAAATGTGAAGTACACTAGTAGACAGAATGATAAGCAGGAATAGCAAACAAGTCTCTGTCGAAGCCGTGGAAATTAACTGCAAAGAAAATGTTTAGCAAATACGTTTAGGAAAAGTACAAACCCAACATCCTCACTTGGCATTTGGGATGATAGCAGTTGTGATAGTACAGAAGAGGAAAGGCCAAAAAGAGCCCATAGGTGGTCAGGCTCATCACGAATCCGAAAGTGGCGTCCCACATCTTCCTGCGCTGCATACCCTTGATCACAATAGCCTGGCAGAACATGTCGCCCAGTCCAAAGTACATGAGGGCGTTGAGATCGGGCAGCAGGTCGAAGCGCAGACTGATAAACTGCCAGATGAGGTTCTCTATCTCACGATTCAGCACACAAATGGCCATGGAGCTCATGACCAGTCCCAGAAGAGAATAAACCCAGATACGGTCGGGTCGCCTCATCGCGTGCGTGGAGATAAAGACCAGGAAAGAGGCTGTCCAGCAAAGGATGGCCGCGATGAGGAAATCGACAGCCCCGAAATGATAGAAAAGACAGAGCACCGGCAGGGCCAGTAAACAGAGGCAGTTGATGTACTTGACCCATCCAAGCTGGAAGCGATCCCTCGTTATGACAGGAATGAAGTGGGCCAGGACGAAAAAGAAGGGTATCTACGGAAAGTGTAATTACAAAAGTAATATTAATATATATATTATATTACCCACCGTAAGGAGTCTGTATGCCACAGGGCTATCGCTCATAATCTTATATCCATTCACAGTCTGCCACCAGATGTGTCCCCTCGAATAGAATCTTTGCTTCGGGTAACTGCCCAGGATCTCATCATCGCTGTCCAGACCAGAAAAACTCTCTGGAATTTTTTTCTTATTCAGCCTACTTCTGGAAAAAGTTGTATAAGAAGCCGCCAGGATCACAAGTAAGACAACGATAAAAATTAATAGAAATGCTAAAACTCTAAACTCCAGAAGATTTAGATCTTTGGTTCGCGTTTCCAATTTGATATTGTGATTTCGATTGCTCACAATTAACAGATAGATTGTTCCCAGCTCCAAAAATATTATGGAGGACCACAAGGTAACTCCTTCAACTTTGTATCCTTGCACACCTTGCATCATAGACCCCATCACATAGTGCCTTATAACGTCCCCAACCAATTTAGCGAACTCCAAGGGACTCAGATTCTCCTTATGAATTGTACATCTCGCCCAGGCACTCGTGTAATAGGGCATCAATAGGGAAGGTCCAGAGATCAGGTACGAGGCGCCAAATTTAGTCGTTGGAGTGAATTCAATGAGCGTTACTAGATTCGGATAGAAGCTGCGAGAATTTAATTAAATTTAAGAGGAATATTTGTTCTCTTTTATAACCACCCACAAGTACTTGGTCATCATATGCAGCAGACTGAACAATCCAATCAGCATAATCGCAATCAATAAGCCATAAAGTGGTATAGAGGACTGCTTGTAGCGGCAGAAGAAAATCTTCATAAAGTCAATGAGATTGACGTAGAGTCCACAGGTAGTTGTGCTCTGCACAAGATTGCAGTAGTCATCGGCACTCGGATGCTCTACTTCTTGCAGAAAACAATGAGCCTGAAAATAATATTTTTCTAAATATTAAATAGGTAAGGGAGAGGATTATATGTGTGCGAATTTCTGCCTTACCACATTGGGATACTTTAAAGCCATTTTGTATTTGTTGTGTGTTACTATTCAGTGTTATTTGAGCTATTTTTTGATTTAAAGAACCAAGCTAGCTATTAATATAATTCACATGAATAGGTAGATAGTTTATACTGTAAACAAAGCATGTGCTCTATCTCAAACATGCAATTAAAAGTTAAATGCTTTACTTACGAAGCATAAAGCTTGTTTACTGTAAGTACTTATGCTTACATAAATATTTTCACACAGAACCTCGCCTCCAAGGTGCAGATGCAAATGCAACGTCTTCGAAATGGGTCAACGTAGGGTTCATGAGCGATCGCCGGCGTCATCGTCAACGTGACGAGCCCCAAGTACGCCGTATATCTTGATATTTATCTCCGACTGCGACTGGCAACAGCCAAAGATTCGGATTCCAGCCGTAATGAAACTAGATGCGACACATTTGGCAAATTGCCGTCGCAACAACATCAACACCGCACCAGAACATGAAATTCTCCTTCTGTTTTTCCTATCTTTTTTATTTTTATTATTGGACTGCAAGAGAAAATCCGAGAACTCGAGCTCGTCTCAATTAGCGTCAATTGAATTATTACACGGCGACACTCATTCAATTTTCAGCGATGGGGGACCAGGCCCACGGGCAAGTGTTGTCAGGTTGTTTTTGAAAGATGAGAGTGAATGTGCCTGACGACTGGCTGGGTGAAAGGAGTAACCGAATGCCCTGTTGATCCATTTAAATTTTTCACCAGGACACCAAGTGAACAAGTAATAGCATTAAAGAGAAGTTCCAGGAAAATCTACATTAAAAAAAGTTGCACAATAAAGTTGTGCTCGAAAACTAAGCATTTGCAGACAATAAAGAAGCTTGTATTTGTATTAGTTTTCTATATTTTATGTTTAGAAACTAAACTACAATTAAACCAATTTAGTTTGGTCTGCTATTGAATAACTAAATATTAAATAATAAGAATAGAAAGATACTATTCAAATGTGCCTTCAAAACATCATTACATCAAACTTGAATAAACAAACAAATTATTCAGTCCTCACAGTTGCTCTTTAAATAAAAGTAATCAAAACAATACTGTTAACAATTTAAACGATTAATATTATATTATATTAAAGCACAAATTTAACTAATTTTTAAAGGATTAACAAAGAGTAATCAAACATCTTTAAAGTATATTGTTTAAATAACTTTGTGAATTGGTGTCAAAAATTACCTATTAAATTTTAATATGTCTATACTATATATTTGATTGTTTTTATTGCTTAATTTATTATCTTTTTTATCACTTTTTATCACAGTGTGGAGAAAACACTTTCTCAAGGATATTTTTCCCAAATAAATCACTGGCCTCCATAGATATACCCCACCTCTGAATCGTAGGGCATCGGCCCACGCATTTATCACTTTCCGCGGATATACGCGTCGCAGTTGCGCCGCATGCCGCCAGTTCGTCCGCGCCACTCGATCAGTTGGGATCAGCTCCGATTAGTTCAGAGATTTAAAATGCGCTCCTGGTCCTTGGCTCTCAGTCTGCTGCTGCTCCTCGCAGCCTCCACATTCCTCACCGCCGAGGCACGCGGCGGTAGGGGTCGCGGTGGCGGTTCCTTTGGCGGATTGTTTGGCGGTTGGCGCAAATACAAGAAGCCTTCGTCGTCGGGCGGCGGTCGCCGCGTGGTCAGCGGATCTCCAGTGCACACGGCCATGACAGTGCCGAAACCCCCGCCGCCTCCTCCACAGCCACCCAAGCAGATGATGGTGCCTAAGCAGCAGGTGCCCAGCTATCCGCGCCAGCAAATGCCGCCGGGCTACGGCTACGGATCGTATCCGATGGGTCAGGCAAGCGGAACGGTCTACGCAAGTCCCCAGGCCCTGCCCCCGGGAGCTGTGTTCCTCTCGCAGCCGCCTGTGGGAATGAATCGGGGATTGGGAGGTGAGTCTTTAATTTAGAGAGAGGTTGTAACTTCTATCTGCCTAAATTACATCCTAGACAAATGCTTTATATACATCTTGATTTATCATTAGTTCATTCTTTTATAAATAAAAATCTTTAGTAATAAAATTCCCCTCAAAATGTAGGCTCCGGAGACTTCCTCACCGGAATGCTGGCGGGTCACATGATGAACAGCTTGCTCTTCAGCCACCGTCACCATGGCTCCCACATTATCAGAAATCGTGGCGAGGAGGAGCAGGTGGCTCAGGGAAATGGACGCCAGATCATCATCGTCAACAATGGCCACCAGCTGCCCGAGGGAGTGGCCCAAAATGAAACTACAATTTCAGGGGAGGCATCCGCTGTAGTTCCGCCCGAGAATCCACTGACCGAGGAAGAGGCGACCGGGGAGGAGGAGGAGGAGACTGTGGAGGGACATGGGGATGGGGACGAGGAGAGTGCCCCTGTGTCCAGCGAGGAATCTCCAGACTCCACCCAGACCCTTCCCCCCATGCTCGATGGCGGAATCGTTTGCTTTCCCATCATGATGAACGAAACAGATCCCGAGAATCCAGAGGTGACGCGACAAGTGGAGCGTGTGGCCTGCTTTCCAGTACCGCCCCACGATTCGGTGAGCCCGCCAACCTGGAACCACCCGACCACTGAACCCCCCATTGTCGCCGGCGATATTGTGGGGGGTGCAGAGGCAGGTGCCTCGGTGGGTGGTTCGGAGGGACAACACAAGGAGGGTGCCGGTGACGTCGTCGACGTCGCCAGCTTTGTGGCTGGCAGAGCTGCCAATGTCAAAACGGACTCTTGAGTTTTATCTAGGAACTAAGTTACTTGTAAACAAAAGTAAATAAAAGCCAATAATTTAATAAGAATATATTTTTCTTGACCATATTTTTCCAATAAGATGAGCGATTAGTTTTCGGAAAACAAATAAAAAGAAATACAATCGAATGCTATTAAATTATAACAAGTATTAAACAATTACACAGGTCTGCATGGTTTTGTTGTTGGAAAACGATATATCATTTCTAAAGTAA
>JAEIHY010000033.1:0-30183 GCA_018904565.1 Drosophila tsacasi
TCCAAATTTACCCAAATGGATATTCATGGCGTACTCTTTATTGATATGATGCACTGCGTTTTATTTCTCCCGTTTATCTGCCGGAATTAGCGCAGTTTGTTCGAAAATATAGGCAAGCCTAAGTCCGCTGCGAAATTAAGTGGCCCAAAAATGAGTATAATGAAGTAGAGTCTGGAAATTAGATTATAATGCTGTGTGGCGAACGAAGCCATAAAAAGAAGGACTTTTATTTTTAAAGAAGAAAAGACTATAAAATGAATAAAATTTGGTTTGTCTCACCCAAATTTTCTTTAAATAAAAATAGTATATTTTAAAATAATAAAAGAGAAGCTATAAAATAGGGCATATTTTAGAAAAAGCAATATAAAACTCCGTACACTTCGTAGAAGAGGTCTCCTTATTAAGGTAAAACTTCTCCAGATTCCATTAAGCAGTTTGAAAGGACGCATTTGCAGTGAAAGGCTTCTTTAGTATTTAGATTAAAGACTATTAAAAATAGAATCCCCTTTTTTATGGTTACTTCTGACCAACTTTATGGTCGTGCAATTTCATTTCCTGCAACTGCCGAACAATAGACAAAAGCGATCGTATCGTATCGATTTGCTTTATTCAGCTATAACAATTATGTGATTTGGTTCCGCATGTTTTTGTTTACACGCCTATTACATTTACGCGGCAATAAACATTTTGGAAAGGTCCTAGCCGACACACTCCTCGGGGCATATCCCTGGCCAGCTTGACCGCGAACAGCCATTAAACGGGACGTAATTGATTTTGCAGTGCTTAAAATGCCATAAAAATGCACAAATCTCGCATTACACACAATAAAAGGCGTCCAACAGGAAACGGGAAGCCGAGCCATGGCGGGAGGTAGGGACCGGAAGTTAGACAACGCAGCTTAGACGGACATTGGGGGGAGGATTGGATTGCGTT
Organism: Drosophila tsacasi; assembly: GCA_018904565.1. Taxonomy (NCBI): domain Eukaryota; kingdom Metazoa; phylum Arthropoda; class Insecta; order Diptera; family Drosophilidae; genus Drosophila; species Drosophila tsacasi. The sequence continues at coordinate 934 of JAEIHY010000033.1, forward strand.
GGGTGGGGTTCTAAAAGCAAGCACACACACATTGGGACTCTCACAAATTAAACGCTGCTGCAGAACACATACACAGACAGCTAGACGTATGGAAAATAATGGAGAGAGCGCAGCAAATGGCAAAGCGGCCAACTCGCAACTGCCAACTGCAGTTAATTGAATTTGCCGAGCGAAGAAGGTGAAAGGCGGGGAAAAGCGCTGGAACATACTCCAGTTTTCCATGTCGACGGTAATACACTTTTTTTGAAAACAATTTCCGCTGCCTTAGCAGATCTCTTTTACGTTTATATCATATATTTTCTATGCCTTTGAAATTTCCCGACGTCAGGTAAGCTTATCATCTTGGGCCGTAAAAGGCCACATGGCGGATGAATAATTTTCCGGGACGTTATTGCGAGAAGCAGAATTTATACAAACTTGTATAAATCTTATAAAAAAAACCTTCCATTTTATGCGTTTAGTTTAATGGATAAACTCTCTAGTTATAAATTTAATTTTAATTTTTTTTACTAAGTTTTAAAATTATCGCTGAAATATTTATAGTTTTTTTAGTGTCCTGTCACCTTACAAATGGTTATTATACATATTAAGTTTATAACATATATAATGATACCTATTTTGTTCACTAGTCCCTTTGTATTGATTTTCTATTCTCAATGCCAAAGTGAGTGTTATTCCCTATATGCTCTCTGGCAAAGGTAGGGAGCGAGGCTAAACACATATGCTCCGCCTTCCTAGCGCTGTGCCTTGCCATTGTCTAATTACAAAAGATAAACCACAAAAGATACGATGCGATGCGGAGCGCAAATCAAATTAACGGCCCCCCCACACGCACACAAATGCAATTAGCAGAGCGAGGAATAAGTGTGTGTGAAGGACGAAGCGGGGGTGTCTGCTGGATGGCTGTGGTGCGGGGCATGCGACTGGCAGATCCCCATTTTATAGGTAGACGGAACGCTAAACATCGGCAATGAGGGGCACCTGCCGTGGGACTGGTCCATTAAAAAGTTCCCAGCTAAACTTTTTAGCTTTCAGCGGGGTCGCCTATATGGCCCATTAATAATTTAGAGTGAAGCCCGGCCAGGAAAAGTGCAGCAGCCAGTCATCCGACTGGATTTGGCCCTTTGCGTGTATTTGGGGAACTTTTAATCAGGAATTGTGTTAATTGAAAATGCAATTTATTGTTGAAAAATTAATTAATGCGTGTGGGCAACAGGACTCCATTCTATCGGGTTGCTGCCTGATTGTATTGAATTTTGGTTGGGGATGGGACTAACGATGATGCCGACCATTAATTTTAATTGCATCACAAACTGAAATGCACTTAACAAACATTTAAATTTCCATTGGCGATTCCGTATTAATTACATCAATTAAGCTTCGAAGTTCGGCAGATGCACTTTGATTCTTGCAAATTGAAACAAATTCATTTACATCATTGGGTTAACCTTAATTAATATAATTAAGCAAAGCGCAGTGTTTGCTTGTCAATTGAGGAGTAAAGTAAACATTTTCAATTAGGAATAATAATAGTAGGTTATAGTGGTGAGGCCCTTGTCTAGAGAGCTGGGGCTTCTTTTTGATCCACAGAAATAATAATACTAACTATTTATCCTTATCATTAAGTGCTACTAATCTGTTTAATCGGAATGAGAGTCGGCTTACTAAAGCGTTTTCCCCTCTAAATAAGCATAATATAAATAATTCATCATTGTTCAGGCCTTATTTTAATAGTGATTTAAAGCAAGCAAATTGATATTTGGACCCACCTGTAATATGCTTGTTTTGCCGACGCCAGTAGCCCCCAAAAAAGCGGCTTTAAGGGGGCCCTGCAGCCATGGCGGCTCCGCACCACCCTCCAGAGTGATGCGCTATGCCGAAATGCACTTATTCTGTATAAGAAGCTCCATTTCAATTGAGATCTTGGTTGTGCTCGCTGCTTTGGCTTTTGATCCTTTGGCTCCTGCTGCTGCTGCTGGTGCTCCTGTTTTGTTATTGCCTGCTGCTGTCCTTGCACTATCACCGACATAATCAACGCTTCGTGTGCTACCGATCAAAAGTTTCTTAGAGTTGGTTGGCGATATTGTACTACTCCACATTATATTATTATTATAATTGCTTATAGTATTGTTGTTATTCCGCTGCTTTAACGACGCCAGCTTGACTGATTTCGGGGAACGCGTTTGGCTGGAAGTAAATGTCCTCAGGCGAAGCAAGGCGAAACAGCGTGTTATGGAAGTAAGCGAGGATGGAGTTGCAGTGTAATGGGCAGCTTTTTCAATTTATGGATAAATGGTTCCCTATTTATTTCTGTAAATAGAAGAACAATTTGTTAATTTGGTCATGATCCCATTTATAAATAAAAGCAAAAAAACACAAAGAACATTATACATATTATCTACCCCCCAGTAATATTTTTCATAACACAGATCTGCTCTTTTAAGATTATTACGTTTCATATGTACCATATGCGGCCAATAAATTCAAGATACGCATCACTTATGATGAACATACCTGCCCATTTCAAAGTATGGCAAGATTGATTGTGAAATTATAATTTAAATGGCGTTTCCAACCAATCTGATGGCTACAATGGAATAAACACAAATCAATGGCCATCGAATAAATTGCCAAAATGACGGCGAAAGAAATCGCTTTGCGAGGCCGAAATGCTTTTGTGGCAATCAGCCCGAATGCTGCTAACTAAATTTATTGAGTCGCCAGCGGATATTGCACATTGATTTCAGTTTAATAACATAAATATTGTTTGGGCCCTCGCCCCCGTCCGCTGATTGTGTTTTTCTCCCCTCCGATTCTGTGTTTTTCCTTCGGGTCTCTTTGCATTGCCAATAATAAATTTCAAATTTCACATTTCACTTCCGCTGCACAACGGAAGTTGATTTCTGGCTCTCACTGGCTGGCCCAAGGGCTCATATTCTTATTGCCTATTTTTGGGGAAAATGGAAAAGCGCACAAAAAGAAAAACATTAACTGAGGCGTGAAAAATGTTTGGCAATTCTCTCTTTTTCGTTCCCCGTATATTCGTATTTTCAGTTTGGGGCGAGCCTCACCACAGTGTGCTTGTAAATTACACGAGAGCAGATTTATAATTAGAAAAGTTTCGGAAAATTAGATTGGGCGTTGATTAACGTTAAATTTTGGGGCTTTGAATGGCTTTTTAAAGTTCAGCGCGCAGGCGGCGCGGCGCCAAGTCCGCGGCTCGGTGTTGGTTTAACCTTCAGCATTTGCGCCTACTCCTTCCTAATTAGTTAGACATCTGCCAACAGCTCCATCTATCATCTATCACCCGACCTTCTGTGCAGCACCCCCGCTGCCTGGCAGGGCAAACTTAATAAATTTAATAACCGCAAAATATGCCGTGAGCGAAATGTGCGGAGACAGGGTGCTAAAAATGCCAGACAACCATCACATCGTTGGCCTATTTATAACCCACATCTCCCATCACCAAGCATCTCCACCTTGGGCATATCCTCGCAATATCTCCCACCGAAAAATCATGCGTCATCGAGACGACGCCCACACCTAACCGGCCACGTATTGTGGGATTGAGAGCGCCGCCAAGAGCAGGACTTAAGCGGCGCCCACACACACAGGGAAGCCACCGAGAGCCCACTAAGGACCCTAGGTCACTCGCTATTTTCGGAGGCATACGGGATTGTATATAATAACCGACTTCCTTTTGCCTCATGTGGAAAGTCTACTTAAAATCTTTAAAGACGGTCCTAATCAAATACAAAAAATAGTATGACAAGCTTTATAAAGTAAGCTCTTTTATAAATATTTAACAAGATATTAAATATTTTAAAGAACTAACTTAAAGAACTTCTGACTCAAGCTGAATTAAAGTAAATCCAAGAAAGTTCAAACTATGTATTAATAATATTGTATATTTAAGTCATATAGGAAAATATACTCTATTCAGTTCTCTTTCTTAGTAAAACAGAAATGACCTAGGAAATATTTGTGACGGCGCCCAGCATTGCCCATTCTTCCGTCGCGTGGGAATAAAGGACCCACCCACACAAAGTCATCATCCCCTCAACTAGGAGTACATTTGCATATTCGCTCGTAAATCTGAGAGTAACTTGCCAATCGAACCCCTAGTTCATGGTGGCAGCCCTAGCACTTTGATTAGATCCTGCCGGGCGAAGTAAATTTAATTTGGGAAACAACACATTTGGGTAGGCCATCTTATGGCATTCCGAATGGGGTGCGGATGGTCTTTGTCTTGGGTATTCGGTATTCGGGATCCGCCTACAGTCTCCAGGCCGAATTTATACGCCCCGTGGCCCAGTTGATTGATACGCTCTCAGCGAGCGCCAAAGGACGTAAACAAGTTCCTGGGCTGAGGTGAGCGGCTCTGTGGAGACACAAAACCTGGCAATTGAAAACTTTCCGCTCTTTGGCAACACTCCAAGGCTCGGGACTCGGCTTCAGTCCCGGAATCAAAGCCAGACAATTGTAACCCGGTTATTGTGTGTATTGTCGCTGTGTATATTGTAATGCTTTTATCTGCCACCCACTCGAGCCTCTGCCAGCGTTGCTTATGCTGACAGGCTCACGCAGTGTGCTCGCCCCGAGTTTTCCGACTTTTCTGAGCTTCCCCAGTTCCGTGTCCGTGTCCGAGTTCGACATCGACTTCGACCCACGACTATTTCATGGACTGCCTGCCTTGGCTTCCTCCTTCTTTGCCGTTGTTTTATGCCCCACTTTCGGGCCCCTCGTTTTTGTTTGTGCCCAGTGTTTTTTATGCTACGTGCCACTAAAATTTTATTGGTTTATTTATTGTTTTTAGAGCAACTTGCTACAGTTGTTTCCCTGGCGGCTCCGGGCTTTTCCTTTTATGTGTACTGCATTAAGCGCTTAGCAGAAGACAATCAATTAAAAGTTTTAGCCATTTTAATTGCTGGATCCGCGCTTCGCTTATTGAATAAGCCCCTTGGACAAGTTTTATGCAAAGAATAATAATGTAAGACCCCAAGGACTGGCCCTTGTATGCAAATCAGAAATGTGTCAAAGAAACAGCGCTAGCACCAAAATCCCCGTTGGAGCCAACTATTTGGACTGACATTCTGCGAATGCAGAAAAGAAGGAAAAGTGTAAAAAATAGTACACCTGAAATAAATTTTGTGCTAAAATTTTAGAGTAAACAAAAAATTTTGAATTTAAGAAATGTCTCTATAAATATATCTAATAAATAGGCCATTTACTGATTATTTTAATTTGTTAGTAGTCATACGTAATTTTATATAAATTTTATAGTTTTTCATTTGACAAAAAATTTGCCTTGTTTTAACGATATTTTTCCCTAATTTTATTGATCTTTTGCCCAGTGCTGCTGGAAGAGACAGGAAAAGCGTGCAAATCTGCATATGTGTGCGTCCTGTAGACAAACGGAAATGAAATGTGTGACAGTCGATGGCAGCGAATGGCAGCTCTAGGCGGATATTGATTTCGGTGTGTGTACACGGACGGTGCCAAAGAATAGGAAACATTTACCTTCAGGTCGGCTCACATGTGCAAAAAATAAGCTCAATGTTGGATATAATGTCAAATCAATGTTTGTGTCAGACTCAACGTGGCTCAGATGAGCATTGAAAAAGATTCATTCTGGCCACCGGGAGCATTTCACCGGGCAAAAATATCGTGTGCTGCCAGTTCTCAACCATTAATTATGGAAGCCATCCATTTGGTCGCTCCTCCTTTTTTAAGCTAGTAATTAGTATAAATTAACCAAAAAACTCTTAAAACTGCGTAACTTATTGTGCAGGCAGTATAATAGATGGCCACCCTTTTCTCCCCTCCTTCCATTCGTTACCTAATCCATTCAAAACTAGCTAAACAAAGCAATTTGCGCCGTAAGCTGCGACATTAATTCAAATTATGACGGGAGTAAAGCAAAGCAGAGCGCTTAATCAAAATGCTTAAGTGAATCCTTGGCAGCAGGCCGGAGGAGCCAGAACCAAGGCGATGACTCGACTCCCTGCGAAGACGATACACTTTATGTCATTTGCATTTTAAGCACCTCCCTCCCATCCCTCATCCTGCCGGCGCCTGGCGCACGTTTCACGTTTCCCCTCGTCCCGGCAGCTAAACACGCAAGTTTCTGTCGCAGCCTCAGTGCGTATTTCATACAAGCTAATTTTTTTACGATTATATGCGCTTAATAAACGCCAACGCCCGTGGAGCTTCTATGAGGGATATCAGGGAATCAGGACACCGGGATACCGGAGTCTCGGGGCATCTGGGTGCCTTCCTCAGCTTCATTCTCATGCTCAGCCATAAAGCCGGAATACGTCCGGACACGTGCTGTGCCCACTGCTTAGCTGGGGCATTATCTAAGGCAGCGCAGCGGAAGCAATGGCACCGCCATCATCACCAACACCAGCATAGCGGCGGAGCAGCGGAAGTCCTGCACACACACGCACACATGGGACAAGGGATACGGGATCCACATGCACGCATACTACAGTGCCAACTCCTGCTGACTTGGATTTGTCCTCTGTGCATAGCTGCGCTACGTGTGTCTACACTGGCTAAGAGGGCTTTCTCGACAGAAATTCGAGTGAAATGTTCGTGCACATAACTATTAGAAGGTGTGTGTTAAAAGACATATTTTTAAGTCGGGGAAATTCCTTATATAATAAATTGTAAAATGCCTTTTAGTTAGCCCTTGTTAATTTTTATTTATAAACCATAATTAAGCCATGACATAAAAATCCTTATACATCGAAATAAATAAATTACTGATGATTTCTTTTTAAAGGCAATAGATAATATGGAACACTTTTGTCTTTTGTCACTTCTATAAACAAGAACTTATTTATTCACTTTTGAGTGATGTTTAGAAAGACAGACAGACAGATATTCCAGTTGAAAATAGTTTCCTAGTGGCAGACTGTAACAATTATATGTCAGCTTGAGTGGGAGGACCTTGACGTTTCTAGAGTCTCCTAGGCTTCTCAACCTCCCTCCAGGCAGAGGCTATGGGACCCCGTTGTATTTTCATTGTATCTCCGGCTGGTACTTGCCGTGGCCTCAGTGACAACACTTAAGCACTGTCAATGTGTTTGGATTTCGTTGATTTCGGCTGGCACATATAATAAAAGCTTCCATTTGTCGGGGAAGACTGTAGTTGTTCCGTCGCTTGACTCCCTTTTGCATACACTTATCGCGAGTCCTGGCGCCGTAAGAGCGCGTTTTGAGTGCTCAGCAAATATGCGGGTGCTTGGCAGGACTTACCTTGCGGGGATGTACCCATCCGCCGCCCATTTGTACGACCATCTTGAGCTGTTCTCGGATTCATTTCACTTCCTCGCGTATTTTGTTTAGCTTTCAGTTGGTGAACTTGGCACTGTCCGATTCCGATTTGGAGTCAACTTTAGCGCGAAGTGCACCGCCAAATGGATTCGCACTCGGTTTACTTTTCACCCGTCCGCCGGTCGGCCGCCCGTCCATACTTGATCTTGGCTCGGGCGAAAACTTTTCCAATATTTCAAGGGATTCCGCTTTTTATTTATTTCCCTCCTCTTCGGCAGCTGCAGCTTTATATAATTGAGTGGAAGGAAGCAGCTTTAACCGCACGAGTTAACCGTGAAGAGGCGGTGGCAGCAGCGAGGAGGCATCTAGGATGCGGTTGCAAAGGGGATTTTCGCCAGAATCTGAATCCTTTCGCTCCGGCATCCAAATGCGGGGCTGTGCAAAGATCTGGAATATTTTCTATTGTTGCCGCTGCTGGCCAAGAATGCGGCACAGATTGGAGTGGCAAGAATTTTATGAAAACTCTGGAAGATTATAATTTTGCGGTTTGCATTTAAGTTGGTGAGTTTTGTTTTTCTGTTGGCCTAAGAGGGATTTTAATAGAAATGCATAAAACTTTGAATGGAGGACAATTGGCTAATGTTGTGACTGGCATCCTCTTGACAAGATAAGTATTTGCTTGTTTGTGCAAAAATTTTCGCTCTGATTAATTTATTGTATTAAATACCCATTTAATACCCAATTTATGAAACACATTCAGAATTTTCCCGTCATTTATCATAATTTCTCCCCACTCCCCACTGACAGAAACGATACTAATTAGTGACAATTGGAATGAAACCGGTTTTATGCCCCACTTTTGCATAATTTTATTAACGGGCTTAATGCCTTGGAGAACAATGCCATATGCTTACGAGCGTGTTCGACACAACCGTCAAGATTACGGGACGTGTTGGCATAATCATAAGGATGTGTAGGAACGGCAATTGGAGATCATAAAACCTGTTCCAGTGGCCGACAAGGGACCAACTATGGATGGCCCCAAAGGATGTTGACGAGCGAGCAGATGTGGACGTGAGATCCGAATAAAAGGCCCAATTCTCGCCTTGCACACGCACCGGGCCAGCCAAGGCGGACTGGGCCACGGACCACGAGGCACAAGGCAGATAGCAAAAGGCAGCTGGCAGGAGCCGGGAGTCTGCAGAGAGTTTCCACGTTGATGAGCCGGATTCATTTCGGTTGCGTGCCAAAGTCAACGGAAGGTGCGAATTGGGGGCGTCGCAGCACTGTGCATGTGTGCAGAGGGTGGGGCGTGGCTGCTCTCTGGCCGCAGAGGATGGAGGAGGACTGTGCGGACTGGATGGACTGACAGGAAGCAATACGAAACTTACAGTTGACATGAAGGACATCATTAGCAGGAGCACGGTCCTTGGCCTAACAGGCGGCTGTCATTTGGCTCGGAAATTACGCATATCCTTTGAGAAATTGTAGCGGAAAACGAAATAATGAACTCACAGCCCAACTTCAAAAGTTTGCCCAAGTGACGCCGAAGCCGAGCCGACAAACTACGGTGGCACTCGACTCGGAATGGCAAACGCCGAGGACAGGATGTTAGGTGAGAGGATCCCGGCCGGACAGGGGCATTCGGGATCGAGATTAGCCCGACCCATGTCGGTTAGACGCAAGCAGGCTTTAGCTAATGTCATCAAATGACATGTCACTCAGCGACGAAGGAACGCGTAGCCGGAATCCGATGCCGCCACACATCCTGGCTGCCGATAAGCGGGCCAGGACCTATATCTCTTTCGTCGCGCTGTAAGCTTATGCAAAATTAAATCATTAAAATGCAAGACAGATGAAATTTTCTTAAACTGTTTTGCGCACGAGTTGATGCCAAGTCACACATACCAAGGCAAACATCACGCCCACCTACACAAACACCGCCCCCATTCACTCGCTCACACACACACTCCCACATGTCCCGCGTGCTTGTGACTAAGTAGATATTTCATCGGATTTTCACAGCAGTTGAGATAAAAAAACAACGCCGAAAAGGACGCCGGCAGGGGCAGGACATGTATGGCAGGCAAAAATTTTAAAACGTTTCGCTATTCCAAGGGAGCAGGGGACATGGGTGAGTTTCCCTCGTTAATGGCTAGGGTCATGTTTTGACCTGGTTGACATAAAAGCAGCAGGCAGCCAGGCAGGCAGCAGGCAAGGATAAAAAAACTCAGGCAGCCAGTCACATGCACAAAAGCGTGAGACATTCAAATTAAAGCTGTCCAAGACTACACGCAAGTGATTGCCTAAGGGCGAGAGCATCCAGATTTGTGCAGTCAGTTAGGGCTTGGAGGTATTAATAATTTAGGGTGGGGTGTGCATTTAAAGTAAAATCTTATCTACTTTAAAGCGGTTATACTCGTAATTGTATTTGATGAGATTGTGTAGTTTCCCAATTGTAATAATATCAAACAAATAAGAAAGATTGGTGGCAACAAAACAAGAGAACAACAATAAATAATTAGTTAATTTGTGCATCAAATAAAAATAAAATTTTTATGAATATTTAATATGATTTTGAATTACTATAAAATCCTAATTTGCTTAATTCCAAAGCATTTTATAATTTAAGGAAGAATTAAGTAAGTAATAAGTGTAAAAAGTAAAAAACCGTTTCTAAAATTCCTGAAGAACTAAATTCATTCAGTCTTATTTAATAAGGATAATAATAAGGAATTCTATTATCATAATCTAAGTTATTTTCCTCTCAAACTCCAAACGTTCTCTGTGTATAATTTTATTTAAAATTTAAAGCCTTTCGCTGCTATTAATACAGATATATCTTCGTACGAATATTTTCCAGCAGGCGTACGCTAAATGTCTGTTTTGTGTTTAGCTCGGGCCCAAGATGTGCTTAACTTGAGACGCCCATGCCCGGTTCGGGGTTGGGGATGGGATCTGCCCGTCACATCACATCCTTGGGTTACTCCTTCCACGTCGCCCGGAGAACAAGTGTATGTACGTGTTCCGCCGGAAAGCCCAGACATCGCAAAGCAACGACTAGGCAGTTGAGAAATTAAATTCTAGTTACGCCCATGGAATTTAAAAATAGCAAACAATCGGCGGATGGCGAGCCGGGGAGGGGTTTTTGCCGGGGCTGAAGGATGCTTGGATGCGGTTCTTGAACGTGTTCAAATTGCCGAAACGCGTCGAAATTATGTTAATGTTGTATGTACGTGTCCCGAAGGCGGCCAACAAATTGAATATGTATTTAAGCTTTAAGCCGGGAAAGAGGCGTTTATAGGAACACGTCACTGTTTAATCTATAATTTGGCCCCAATATCTATATCTGTATTCTGTCGCAGAAAGTGAGCGGAAAGATGAGTGAATTTCAAGAATTTGACATCCCATTGTTTGCCCTTGTCATTCTTGCATTTTTTATTTCTCTGTCGATATTTTCATATATATACCTATATTTATATGGAAAAAAACCCGACTGCTGCTTAACAATTCCTGTTCATCTTCTCCGTCACTTTTAATGAGTTTTTGTGCAAGGGCTCGCGTTCCCTGCGCATTCTTTTCCCCGGAACTTGTTGGCAACAATGTCAGCGAAATTGTCGCCGCTTCTGATAATCAGGCGAGCGAGTGGGAGTGGGCGTGGCCATGACGCATTGTCAGCATGATTATAATTTCCATTAAGGCAATTTTGTAGGGCCTGCCATCGGAGTGAGTCGGCCGGGCGAGCCGAGCAAGTCATATTGAACTAATTTGCATTACAAGGCGAGAAGCAGTAAAACCCAAAAGTCGAGTTCTTTGGAGTAGGGGAAGCGGCAGAAAACATCTTTCGAGTTTATTTTTTGGGTATCGCCTTGAATCTGGGCAACATAAGCCACAAAACAAGCACAGTGACAAAGAATTTTTGACTCCAAGAGCGACTGTAATAGAATAAATTTTAGTCAGCTCGCTTTTCCATTAAATGGTTACGTTTAATGGACGTGGAGTTCTTTAAAAAAAAATGCATAATAAACAATTTTGTTCGTTGTATTTTAAATATGTTTAAGGTATTTAAATTTTAAATCACACAATATTGGGGCTATAAATATAGGCTTTCAAGATTTTTTTAAATTTCCACTTGGGTTCTACTGGATTTTTGAATGCGACCCTTATATAAAATTTGCATATAAGTCTAACTCGCAGATTCCGTATGTAAATTTCGAACACAAAAGGAATCTTGTATAATGACACTCAATATATATTCAGCAAAACAGATTTTTCCGACCGAAGATTTCTAGTGAAGCAAAAGAAAATGGCGATCAAGAAAATTGTATTTATAAGAACATTTGGCACCTTAAATTTGAATTAACAATGTTTTCATTGGTGTTTTATTCGTAAAAAGCTTACATTTTCAGATATCTATTTCTTAACATGTTAAAAAAGTTCATAGTATGATCACCCCAATTTTTCTATTAAAACTTGTTTGTATTTTCACCCAAGATGTGTGAAGTCAAAGATTGCTTAAAATAAAGCAAATGCTAATCCCTTATAAGGATACACCTTGGCCATGGCATGGACCCATTCATGATTTTTGAACAATAACAGCAAAACTTTGCAACAGACCTATGGAGGGCGTTCTGTTTTGGATAAATCGAGACAAAAGACAAGACAGCATGCTGACACTCAAGACATCACTTCTCACATACGCCACGTGGGCCCGGAACTCCAGCTGGGACTGGAACTCAAGTTTCGGGATTCGGGGCAGGCGAGCGTGTATGTAAATGATTTAGCTGTCCAAAAAGTTTGGCGAAGCCAGCGAAAACAACAGCCGAGAAATGTGGCAAAGGAACAAGCGAAAACTATGAAATATGCGAAGCATGTGCAGACAATTTGGCCATAACCTTTGACAAGGCATCAGGACATCAGGATGGATTGTGGGGCGTGGCCGAGGTGGCAAGGGGAATAAGTTTTGACGGGACGTAAGTTTTCAATTGCCGTGGCTGGAATGTGAGAAAAGAGACATTGATGAGGCCAGGGAAGAGCACTAACAAATTGAAAACGAGATGTGATAAATCAGCCAAAGAGTTGAGCGAGTTCGGGGATTCGCCCAGGATGCCCAAGCAAAAAGTGCGCTGTCACTTAACATGGCTAATCATTTCAAGGATAAACTTTTTTATCATTCAAAGTTGGCAAACTGGAGGCGGAGGATAGTTACAACATTTCCTATTATGCTGTTAGCTGCTGTTGCAGCATTTTAATTAAAATTAATGCGCCATAAGCTTTAAATTAATGCCACTTCTTTGCCCTAGAGCCTCTTCGAAAGGCAACCATAAAAGAGGCATTATTGCATGCGTGCGGGTGTCTGTAGCTGTGGCTGTGCTAGAAGGATAGACCCATATACTCGGGACTATGTGTGTCGAGCTCCCGTCCCGGCCGCTTATTGTCCTCATTCGCATCGCATAAATAAGGGCTCAGGCAGGATTCAGCCATCCGGTTGTCGGGATTGTCGCTGCTCGAAAACCACATCCCAGAACCATCCCAGCGAATCGCCCAAGTAACTTCGACATAGCAATTTCTCAGGACGGCCAATTAGTTTATTTTATTGCAGTTTATAAGCGAAAAAATATGTAGATGAGTATTAATTCTTATTTACATGCAGAGGCCTATCTAATAAACTCATAAAAAACCCAGTTGACCCAGAACGGGGGTCATAAATTAGGGTGAGGATTTACAGGGACTACATATGAACTTATTTACTTTTCAACTAATTTAATGTATATATAGAATATACATTTAAATAATTCTATTATTGTAATGGTTTCAGCTAGATATATTGTACATTTTCCATGACAAATAGTAATATTACAAAACAAATTTTCTGAGCTTTTGTTGCATAATGTTACATAATGTTACATAATTACATAATGTGTATAATGCACTGCTTCCAATTCAAGTACAGCACAAATTTTTGGCATTGGACTTTCGCAAACCGGGATCCACCATGCACGGACAATTTAATTATGCATATTTATAAACAGTTTGCCCATAAATCTAATCATCTCGAAAGCATTCGCGCAACAGCAGAAAAGATAATGGACAGGCAGCCCAGAATGATAAATTTGGAGGCGGAGAGAAGGGGAAAGGGACTTTTCACTGTTGAAAATTATGCAAAGTGCAAATAATAGTTAACAGGCAGTTTTCAAAGGAACAGGTCAAATTAGCCTAATTGAAAGTGCAGTTTTCATAGCACATAATGTCAAGTATCCTAGTGTGAAGGGGACATGTCAGGAGACTGGCATGTGAGTGATGCCAATGCCTGTGGTCGATGTCACTATGATGATGAAGTCTGACCGGTTGCATAACCAATTTCGTAAATTAATCCGTTTCCAGGAACCCCAGGGCGTATGCGTGATGCTAACGAGAGCAGCTCCTATGCGACATACGAGGTCAAGCTTCGTTGGCTTCGTGGCGACTAATTGGAAAACAAGTGGCAGAGTTTATTAAATTGCCACTAAAAAAGAGAGAGCTTTTTTTTCAGTTTCTTTTTGCCACAAATTCAAATTGTTTACCCACAGCTACTGAGGCAAATCTGAAAATTTTTCAGCTGACATTTAAGACTTCACCATGTGAAGTCTATCATTTAATGTGGATTGTATAACATTTACTCTCATGACAATAACAGAATATGTATGAGTCAATACAGAGAATTGATTTGATAAAGCATTAATATTTTATAATTTAAGTGACAACAGCACTTTGTTGATTATTGACTTTAAGACTGCAAATTAATCTTTGCTTTAATGGCTGTGGCTTTTCAATTAAATCAGTTTTGTTTGTTTAATTTAAAAATATTTTATATACTTTTGAAGCTTTACTTTAGAAAACAGACATACCATGTTGAAATTAAATTATTTAGGGAAATCTAAATAAAATATTTAAATAATATTCCCATAAGCAATTATCCTATTTCTAAAGAACTAACCATTCCTCATGGGTTTGAATTAAAAAATAAACTGGCAAAAGAGAGTCTCTTTCCGAATCGTAAAGATCTGGGAAATTTCATTCACACATAACATCAAGCTCATACAATAAAGCCCCATATACAGTTCTCCGTTCTGCGTGTTTGGAGATTCGAAGTGCACACACTGGAAAGAATGGCAGATGCGGACAAGGGCCTAGCTAAGGACAAGATGCATGGCCAAGGCCGTTCCCACTGCCATCCACATACCCCCAAGCCACATGACCGCAAGGAGCAACCAGCAGAGGACCCTTTGGCTGCAACCATCAAGCCACAACCCACCAAGAACCACCACCCACGTCAGCGTCGAAATGGTCGACCAGTCCAGTCCAGTCGGCATGCGGCGGTGCTTCCAGGCACACAGCCGCTGCCGAACATTGTGGTTGCGGGAAAATACCGCCTGTTGAGTCGCATCGGTCAGGGCTCCTTCGGCGAACTGTACCGCGCCGAGGGTGTCCAATACGGCGATCTGGTGGCCGTCAAGCTAGAGAGGGCAGCGGTCAAGCACCCACTACTGGCTCGCGAGGCCAAGATCTATGGAATCCTGCAGGGCGGAGTGGGCATACCCCAAATGCGTCACTACGGCACCGAGGGGGAGTTTAACGTTATGGTGCTCGATCTGCTGGGGCCCACGCTGGAGGACATGCTTAACTTGTGCTCCCGCACCTTCAGCATGAAGACCATCCTGATGCTGGCGGACCAGATCCTTGTCCGCGTGGAGTTCCTGCATCTGAAGTGTTTCGTCCATCGGGATATTAAGCCGGATAACTTCCTGATGGGCCGGGGCCGAAACACCACCCAGGTTTTTATGATCGACTTTGGCCTGGCCAAGAAGTACTTCAGCCAGAGCTCTCAGCTGCACATCGAGTACACTGAGAACAGGGAGCTGGTGGGTACGGCCCGCTACGCCAGTGTCCGGGCCCACTTTGCGGAGCAGGGTCGTCGGGACGACCTGGAGTCTGTGGGCTACCTGCTACTCTACTTTCGACGCGGCCGCCTTCCCTGGCAAGGCATCCGTGCGGCGTCCGAGGTACAGAAGTACGAGCGAATCGCCGAGTGCAAGGCCTCCGTTCCGATCGATGTCCTTTGCTCTGGCCTTCCCATGGAGTTCTTTCTATACCTGAAGTACTGCCGGAATCTTCCCTTCGAGCAGAAGCCCGACTATGTCTTCCTGCGCCAGCTGTTCAAGACTGTCTTTCGGAACCAGTACAAGAGGTTCGATTTCCAATACGACTGGGAGCTGAAGCGCCAAAAACAGGGTCAGTACCCAAAACAGGACGACTCCCGCGGTCAGAAGGCCAACGAGGGACATCGCAATGGAGAGACAGATCGAGATTTAAGCCGGAAAGTGGACAAGGGCAAGAGGGATCTGAAAAGGAACCATGATCGGGATCGCGATAGGGAGCAAGAGCGGAATCTGGCCACCGATCGTTATGGCCATCGGCCCAGGGAGCAAGGCCGCGCTGGCTACACCCAAAGAGAGCGGGGTCGTGACAGAGATCGAAATCGAGATCGTCACAGGGATCGATGTCCCCAGGATAAGACTCAGGCCTGTTCCAGCAGTTCTTGTTCCTTCCACCGTCAGCTGCGCCCACGCGACCGCCCACATGGCCAGGCGACGGAGCGCAGGAGGAATGCGCGGGAGGAGCCGCAGTACTCCCATCGGCAGCCACCGCCTGGCCATTAATATTATGACGTTCGCACATGTGCCAGGTTCCGTGTGTTTTGTTAATTAACTGCTGGGCAACTATATTTAGCATGACTTAACCGGCTACCCATCTCCGATCCTTTGTTCGGCTAATCAATGGCTCACATAATTGGCACACAAAGAAGCCAGCTGGCAAACAATAAGGAAACTTTGCCTAACGTCCTTAGCGGAGAAACTGATACCCTGGCGTCGTGCAGGATGTTGCATTACTCTCGTCTTGCTCGTCCTCTTTGAATGGGCCCCTTAATGACAAAAGGTCGGAGAACTTTTTACAACATACAATCTTAAAAACTCACCGAAATCCACCTCCAAATTCTATTTTATGAGATTATATTTTATAGCGGAAAGAGAAAAACTCTTTTGTTTTCAAATTTTGTTCATGCAACCAATAAAAAACAACAAAATATTGAAATATTTTATTAAAATTTCTACTTTGATCTGCCATCATATTAGCAATTTCAAATACTAAAATAACCTAAAAAGGCCAAATGGATTTTATGAAATGTAATACGCCCAAATTGCTTTCTTTAAAACTACTTTCCTTTCACGATAACATCCCACAATATATCCTGAATGTTGGCGGCGGTGCCGGCTTGAGTATGAGAATGCTTCCCGGCTAAGTGTAACGTACAGCTAGCTCATGTCAGCCTTTAGGAGGCAGGATATTAATAAAAGGGTTAATTATAAGGCCAGTCAGGACACGTTACAAGAAACCGACATGACTCGAGGATGTGTGGTGGCAGCGCCAGGCGAAAGCTGAGACCAGAGCTCTTATAAAAGATTCCCCCAGTGGCTTGCAAGAAAATAGGGTCAGGCCATCCCAGGCAAAGTAGTTTGCTTAGTCGCGCTGCAATAATGTGGACTATATCCATAGACCACCCAGACTCGCACACCCGCCCTCCCGTACACCCAGGCACAAACATACACACACCCTCCCAGGACACTCAGATGGCGAGTTAACTATTTGCTTGCCCAAAGCGATTTTGGCCGAAAGCCCCGAATCCTGCGGCGATGATGAGATGGGCCAGTGGTGGGAGTGTGAGTGTGAGTGTGCATAAATCTATAAATAACTCGCCTGGCAGTAGCTTACACAGAGCCAAAAATCTAAATTTGTTGAAATTTTTAATTAACTAAAACTGCATATAAAATATTTTTTTTTCAGAATTTTTTTTTTATAATTAGTTTGAATTATAAAAACCATAAAAATGGTCAAGATTGTTTAATTCATATCTTGTAATTACTATTATGTATTATCACTTTAATTTTATTTTTAGTTTAAGTCTTTTCGAAACGATATTTTTGTCTGTGCACACTTACACACACACTGACTCAGACGATGCCACGCCCATTTAACAGCCCAAGTTTCCCGGCCCAAGCTGAGTCTGGGGAAACTCGGGACCGACTCCCACGCGATATCCTCTGGGCAACTTTCCTCTAAGAACTTGAATGCATGCCTAATGGCGGAAGCCTCACACCGCCAAAACAAGGACACACACATGGTTTCCTCACCCGGACGCTTTCCCGGTCCCGCACCCGCACCGGCCTCCTCTCCCACTTTCGCAGCTATACGCGTTTCATACACGTACACAGCGCGCTGAAGCGTAAAAATATTTGCGGGCTTTTGGGCTCGGCTCCGGATCTGGGATTTTCTCTGCTCTTTCGACCGCCGCATTTCAAATTAAGTTAATTTTTTCGTTGAACAAAATGGCTACAAATCTGTGTTTTATTTATAAGTAGCACTGACCGAGTGAGCAGACACATTATGGATGGCTGCGGGCCCGGACTGGGCGTCCTGATGGGTCCTCGATGAACTTCGGTGACATTCAAATTGGGCAGTTAACGGAGATTGTGCAATTTGCGGGTCAATGCCAAGTGCCGATGGCGGTCCGAGTGCCAAGTGGATGGGGATCGAATGGGCATGTGAATGGGTCCGATGGGATCGTTATACTTATGAGTGCCCTAATAGGAAATAACTTGAGACTATGGCAACGTTGCGTATGAGCGACAGAGACGCTGCCTGAGCGGCTGCATAATCAACTATTATGCGGGGGTAAACTTATTGTGTGCTTCTATTTAGGAATATATTTTGATTTTTTAACTATTTAATGTTCAGCCTCACATAGTAAAGGGTTTTAAATGGATTAATAATACAATTTAAAGTTAAGCTGGTACTTTAAGACAAATAAATAAATGTATTGTTAATTAACGCAAAATATCTGTTTTCTTATAAACACTTGCCCTAAATAAGTCAATTCCCTATAGAACCTAGAAAAATTATGTTAACTAATGGTAAAACCACTTGAATACCCACGAAACCATTCATTAAATGCTCACTTTAGCCTTCACCTAATTTTGCAATTAATTTAAAAAATCACTGGCTCATTGAATTAGCCCCAAACGATGGCCATTTATTATTATTATAATTTAATCAGCTTTTCAAATAACTGGAGCGCAACATTTCGGTGGGAATAATGTTTATGCCTTGTGGCCAAAAATAAATTAGTCGACAAAGCAATTAAATATTTTGCATGTGCGGCAGGCATAAATTATGCAGATGTGTGTGTTAATGAAAAGTTATATGGCATTCGAGATTCTACATAAGACAAGCCGGTAGAGTAGGTTTTTCTGGCTTTTTATTTTGGTTTTAATAGCCGGTAATTAATTTCACACTTCAATAGGCGGTTTATTTTCGGAACATAAAACGCAATAAAGTTTTTTTTATGGTTTTTCCAATATATATATAATATAAGAATCTAAAGAAACAAAATTTATTTCCCAACCACCGATGTGAGTAATTGCAGCCCTTGAATAGTCATTTGAAGGCGAGGCCTAATTCCCGGGACCCCACTTCTGGAGCTGACCCAATAATTTGCCTTTAGCCCCCCCACGGTTGTCTCTGTGGTCATAAATAATTCAATTGAAAATATGTTAAAAATTCACAGTGAATTATTTACGCCGGAGACCCGGTACAGCGAGCACGGGTGTGCACTAATACTATATATATGTACATACGTGCGAGTACGTACGACCGTTCTACTACACCCGTTGGGGCTTCTGATAACCTCTGAGGGGTCTCGGGCCACATAAATGGAGCCATAAATTTGACTTCACTCACAAGCAGACCGAATACACAAATCACGGACACACACACGGGTGCCCGGCCCGTTCCGGAGTCTCGCATTCTCAGTTGGCAAGTTTCATTGCATAACTCTGGGCGACTTTGTGGCCATGTTTCGCTCGGCAGTTGTTGCCGCGTGGTCAGCGGCAGATGCTGTTGCTGCTGCTGCAAATCAGTCAACATGGCAAATGATTACCCATGCCAAAGGGACACAAGAGTGTCGATAAGCAGCCGACAGGGCAATGTCACATGTGGCGTATGATTAATGCGTCTGCAAGGCTTAATGCTTTTAAATACGCATAAATGATTGCCATTGCCAGACATCCCCTCGCATTGCGGCCTGTTGTCATCCTTATCCGTGTCCTGTTAATGCAGCTGAAATCGCATTACTCGCAATCGGGATAAACCAGCGTTTCGGGCTTCCCACTGAGCTGGGACTCAGAGCAAGACTCTCGTCGAGCCATTTATTTGATTAAGTGCGGACAACCCATGGCACTCAGCGAATGCAATACCATTGTGTTCTGCAGCTGAAAATCGAGATATATGTTTGCATTTCCAGAATTCAAAATAAGATTAAGTATATGGATAATGCTGGCGGGTCGGACTATTAAATTAAATTCCTGTTTAACGAATGAATAAAGCTGAAAAATTCACGTATCGTTATCGTTAACGAAGCTATGTAGTTAAAGTTACGTATACGTAAAGTATTGAATTAAAAACTCACTCCCTTTTCCCCCAACTAATGCAATTAATTCATAATATCATATTATTTCATATAATTTTAAAAACTCAATTAAACTCAATTTTTTTTATGTCTGAATTCTTTAAATTTAGAGATTTTCAAATCCCTAAAATGTCAAGAAATATTAAAATATATATTTAAAACACATTTTATTTTATCTAGAGATTTTGTTCTATTATATACATTTGTGCTTATCTTGCTTTTGGCAAAATCTTTCTCTTTTTACTTCTTAATTTTAAATCAACTGTTATGAAGCTTTAGCTTGGCGTGTACCCGCATTAGGCATTACTTACCCAATTGAATACGTCAATAGGAAGGGCCAGCCACAGCTCGCTTGACTCGACTTGATTTGCGGGTACACAACATTTTGGCTTTGTGTGTGCTTAACTTATTAGCTAATTAGTTAAATATTTGAGGACTAATCACACAGTTAATATTCACTCCTAAATCATCGCATAAGCCCGGTATCAAGTGGCCGAGGACACACAAACGAACTTCCATTTGATTCGCTCGAGCGTCTGTGATTGATGCGCTAATTGAACATTTAGTCGCAAAGGCAAGGCAAATATTGATTTTATTGACACATATATCAGGCTTATCGGGACGGGCCAGCAACAACAACGCTTCGTAAAAGTTTGTGTAAAGTTTCTTTGTTGTTGTTAAGCTTGCTTCGCTTTATTTATTTATTTTACTCAGTGGCACCGCACTTTTTTCTCTTTGACCGAGCGAGCGAGATGGCAGGACAAGCCTCATGCCTCGTCCTTCCAGCGTATCCCCACGAAATTGCCCCAATATGTACGCCTGTGAGTATGCGTGCGCGTGTGTGTGCTAGCCAAAGCGCTTGGCCATTAAACCAATTTTCGGGCAAACAAAAAGCGCCGAAAAGAGAAGGCGGCCGAAAGAAAGCAACAAACGCCAAAAGCGAGTGAGGATTTTTTTGTTAACACGACTGAAAAGGGTAGCGTAAAGTTGTTCGATTTGGGTTTTCAACAAATACTATAAATCAACGTCAAGGAGGTCTTGCAATTAACTTGAATTTTATTTTACCTGGTAATACATTTCGTTATTGTTCTGCACAATAATTGTACAAATATTTGAAATAAAAGTAAATTCAAATTACATAATTGTTAAATAGTCAATTCTATTTCTAAGCTAACAGATAAGGTAACCAATGTTCTAAACCATTATTTTTTGTATCTATTGACTAGGCTCGTTTTAAAACTTGACAACAAAAAAAATCGCGCCTTCTTTTGTTCTTGTAGGGCTTCCTTTTCTACTCGAAAGGATGACCCTTTTTAATTGCTCAAACATTTAGGCACTTTCACTCCTTTTTCCAGGAGAAGCGGCCTCGACTAATAAAAGTAAAACGAGACGCATAGCTTAAATTAGTTTAGTTTGAAGAGGGAATCCTAAGGGGGGGACGGGCAGGTGCTGGTGAGGGTTGGAATAGAAAACCCTGTCATTTCCTTAAGCGGCTTTCGGGCCTTTGTCCTGTTAATTGCCTCTGATTGCCGGCCCAGCTATATCTTAGGCAATTAATTCTGCTTCGATATTCATTCCGGACTTCCCTTTCTGTGTTGTATCTTAATTAAGAATTTTTCAGAATTTTCTGGAGGGAAAGGGGTTAGAACTGACAACATCTGCTGCAGGTTCCCACTTGCTGCATTATTAATGTGTGGAAATTTGCCAGAATTGCCCTGTCTTCAAATTACGAGCAATAAGCTGACGTGTCTCTGGTTTTATCCAATAGGTAGTAACTTAATTATATACCTAATATTATACCTAAATTTTTCTACATATAACCTACGATATAAATATTTAAATACCTAATTTGTCACCCTCAAGCTATAGTTACATGCTAAACGCTTATTTTGTCCCTGGATATGCATAAATGCTATACCCAGTTTCGTAAGTTGGGACAGAGAGAATTGAAATTGCTAGGGCAAAATGGAAAATCAATTTCCAGGCTCTATTATCAGCTTAGGGCAAAATGAGCTTAATCGAGTATTGACTGAATCTGCATGCATAATCCCGAAAATGAGCTTTGCCTAACCAAGCCGAAGGCGGGTCAATTGCAATTGAACGCAATTGTAGCAGCTTAAAATGTTCTGCCATCCAAAGCTTCTAAGAGGCTTTGGTTTAGCACACAATGGCCCTTGGATAACAATTATTCTCCACAATTCAGATGAGTCCTGGATGGCAGGGGCTTTGCACACGAAGCAGATATTCAGGACATATTACTACCGTTTCGTCTAAAAGTTTCAAGTTAGACTGAGTCCCTTTTTACTTTATTTAATGCACTCCCAGTTTGGGTCTTGCGGCGGTCCAATTGAAAATGTTCTTCTGTGTTACCTCCTGCGTCTCCTACTGACTTCATTTTGGACCGAAAATGTCTGCCTCTTTCGGAATTAATAACATTAAAAGCTTCACCTGGCTTTGGCAAACACAACTGCGACAGTATAATTTCAAATGCAAATACCACAGGCAAGGGAGGCGGCTTGAAAGCGTACTGCAGACCGCCGAGTCAGCCATTTTGCATGTCTATTTCAATTTTCAAACTACTGCACATTGAAACAAACAAAGAGCTCTGGCAAAAACTGTAATTTTCGAGACGACAACAATTACAGAAATAAACACGCCTCAGACAGAAGCTCTTAATGGGGACTCAAAGGATGTTGAATGGAAACGG
This sequence comes from Drosophila tsacasi, assembly GCA_018904565.1. Lineage (NCBI taxonomy): Eukaryota > Metazoa > Arthropoda > Insecta > Diptera > Drosophilidae > Drosophila > Drosophila tsacasi. Next base: position 23,484 of record JAEIHY010000033.1, read on the forward strand.
AATCGGGAATGGGAACGGAGAAGGGTATGACTTCATTGAGAAATTCATTTAATGCCGGGCACGATGCCAACCATACGCATTAGAAGCCCGAAAGCACGCAGACAATATCAGTTGGGGCAACTAGAAAGGAGATAGAAGGGCTCTCTACTATAAGATACTCGGTAATCACTGGAAAGTTGTAAAAAGTGTGGTTTACTTGAAGAATATTTCATGTGGTAGGTACTGCAATAGATTTCATTGCGGTTTTAAACAAGGCTATTTAAAACTTTACTCTTTTATAGCTCAATTTTTAAGAATTGGGAGTTATAAGATCCAACAATGGCCAGGAACTTGGCTTTTTACAAAAGCCAGGTTATTTGTTTTTCAGAACAAATTTCAATCAATGTGAATTTATCTTGATCTTTATTTATGTGAATAACACATAAACCAATAGAATTTCCACACTGCTATAGCTTCCTTTTACACGAACTGAATATACCCTTATAAGCCATGTCAATATGGTATTAAATACAAGCCAAATACCAATAGTCCGGCACATGCATCCCGGGGAGCCCTGAACACACCGCCTTTGGCCGCACATCCTTTTGTCTCTGGCTGGATGGTCTGGGCCCAAATTGTTATTGGATCTGCAGTCGTTCGAGTGGGGCTTTGTGTTGTGTCTGAATTGTTTATCAAAAAGGCAAACTCAGAGCGTGTTTTTTTATTATATTCCATTCTCCTCGATGCGATTCCATTCTGGGGGGTTGTGCAACTTTTGCCCGGCAAGTGCAGAAACGAAACATTCGCACAGAACTTTCTAGTTCAGTTGGACAAGTTGCTTCTTTCTGGGAAACTTTTCGATGTCCTGCAGCGTCGACGGGCATGTAGAGGACTTGCCGGAGAGCAAATGTATAAATGCAATTGAGGGTGGATAAGGCGATGGGAGGGCGGTCTCGAAGCGGTTAAACATTTAGTGCCATAATGAGATTAAGCCGGAATGGGGCAGAACTTAAATTTAATTGCTTCGAGCATATTGTCCATAAAGCTCTCATAGTAGTCCCACGGAGGCCCCATAAAAGTCCTCTGGGGTAATCTCTTATGCGACATCGAATCCATCTCGTGTGCATCACGTACTACTGCTCGTCCCTCTCGGTGCGAATAGGAATTCAAGGCACTCGCATATGATTCACAAGCCATTCGAGCTAATGAGTCTTGAACAAAAGTGACGTTCTCGGGATTTGCCACATGACCGGAATATTATTACCAGTATTAAACCAGCTGTGCTCGGAAAAGGGGCCAGGACAATGGCAAACAAAGGCACACAATGCTATAACACGATAATCATAATTCGAAGCGGTGTCTTTCGTTTGTCTCCTAAATTATTATTAAGTCAGCAAAAAATGGGTATTGTTTTGTACTTTTTAATTTAAAAATATCACAAATTGTAAATGATATTGCTATTAACTATTAACTCAGAGGTAGATAACATTGTGAGAATCTAAGCTATAAAGCAAGAGGAAAGCGAATATATTTTTATTTGTATATAGATTTATATTCAGGTTACTTGCAATAAGAAATAATTCTTCTCTGGTTGACTTGTGTACTTCATCAAAATTTTCCCAAAATAAAGAAAAAATTTAGCAGGGATTCGGCTGAGTTCAGGTTACACAACAATCTGAGGTCGAAGCGATAGAAATCTGATTCCGAAATGGGGGCACAGCCTCTGTCAATTTCAGTGTTGGATTTGTGCAAAGTTTTTGGAAATGAAATTCCTGCAGCAATTAGAATTTCTTCCATGATTTCTCATGAAAATTTCCGACGGGGATTTCTCCATCTGCCAAATGGCCCAACAGCAGACCAACTTTCAATTAAACGCTGACGAGGCAGGAGGCAGGAACTGGATCCGACATCCGTTCGAAGCCCTCAAATTTTCCCAGCTCGCAGTACTTCATTCACGTAGCTAATTTCGGTCGTAATTTCTTGTGTACTGACCCCCAGAGCCCCAGAAACGGCGTGTAAGCTGTCCAAGATTAATGACTTTTCCCCCTCCGCTGACGGCAGCTGCCCGAGCTGATCTGCGCCTGCGACTGTGTTTGTATGTATTAATAATTAATGCATAAATAATGATTTACACAAACTGTGGTCAACCGCTGAGTGGACCGCAAAGCCCGGGAAAAAATGCTATATAACAAGGACGAAAGAAAAGCGTCGAAAGGAAGAAGATAAGTTCCCCATAACTAACCTGATTTTGCTGCTGCTGTTGCAATGTTTCTGCTGTGGCGATGCTGATGCTTCTGCTGCTGTTGCTGCTGCCTTCAACTTCCGCTTCCGCTTCTCACTCTCCCTTGCACACTCTGGCTGGCTTGCTCACCCAACGTCAACAACAACAACAACAATTTGGAACAGTTAATCCATCATCATTATGATTTTCTTATTTTGTTTTCCTTCTTTTAACTTTTAGTAGATGAACAATTTGGTTGGTTTCTTTGTAATCTTTGTATTTTGTATACTTTTTTACTTGTTTATTTATTTATTTCTTGCAGGGTGTAGCTGTTGGCCTGTTTTCGGAGTGCTGCTGCTGCTGACTTTCTACTCGTGTCGGCAGCAACATAATATCCTTTCAGTTAGTCCTAGACTTACGCGTTTAACATGTGTTTGTGGCACTTTTAAAAAGGCATTTGCAGTCCTGGCATTACTATTGTTCTTAATCCCGCACGACTCAAATGCTGCAAAACTCTTGTAATTATAATTGGCTGCGGAGACACAAAAAGAAGGGAGTGGAAGTGAGACACCACAACAAGTGGCCATTCGGCCGGTTTGATGATGGCCTAATGCAAATTTAATTGCGGTTTATTTATCCAAACGCCCCGTCCATAATGGAGACTGCTCTGCGTACTTCCCAATGGATTTTTGCGGTAGCTCTGTGAGGCCCTATCATGTTGCTTGTTACTTGTTTCTGCTTTCCCTAATTTGCCACGCCCCAGCACGCACTCACACCCACACACAGCCGCCCGCCCACACGCTGTGCCAGACTATGCTCATTTGCTCCTGCTTTTCCCACAACGCCGCTCGCCACTTTTCCTTCTGGTGGAAAACTTTCAGCTCATTTCTAGTAATGCCATCGCTGTAGTTGTTGTTGGCTTTAATGAGCTTCCTACTGATTGTGGCAAAAATGCGAAAAGCAAGCAGCTTCCGACTCCAAATGGTGCTGGCGAAAGTATCAGTCTCACTTGCCACCTGCGGGCACAGAATATGCAGGCATTATGTTCAGAATTCTGGTAAAATAACGCTCATGAGATGTGGTTTTCCAATTAACAGCTGTGTGTTATTTTTAGAAGATAAACACAGCAGCTCACAAAATACTAAGAAGAAGCTATCAAGAATTTAATACAATATGCAACGAACCACCTAATATAATAATTATTAATTATATATTATTACATATTAGGAAATAATTTCCCTAATACAATTAAACAACAACCTACTAAATCTTTAAGTATTTAAGCTAAATATAACTTTTAGTTGAATTATTTACTTTTAAAATCAACATTCACAGTGCTTTAGAAAGCAAAAATAAAAAAATTTTTAGCGTTAAAGAAAAAATAACCGCTAAGTGCTTAAAAAACATATTAGAAATTAAATTAGACATAATTTCTTAAACAAATATGAAAATGTACAATCATATAATGGAAAGATATTTTCCCAATTCAGAATCCATTTTCCGATTAAATTTCATTCTCGAGCCAACAAGACTTTCAACGCTTCATTGGGCTTTGTGGGACAACTTCTTGGATAACCCTTAGCACTCAATAACAATCATTGGGCCGTGGCCCGCCTATGGGTACGTTTCTTTCCGACTTGGGCACAACTCGAGTGCAACAGTGCGTATGCGTTATCCGAAAGTTTGAACAACAATTGTTGCCTTGGTAATTGTAGGCAAAACCGAGTGCTGTCGGCACTACCCAGCTGATGGGGGCGGGCAGCAGCTGTTATCACATCCTAATGCTAATGCGATTTTCATAGCTGGCTCTGTGTATTGGCGGCATTATCCCCCTTTCCCTGGTAATCTACTGTCTCAGTGCTTGGCGCAAGCAACGGCAAAATTCATAGCACGCTTTTGGGGGCTGGCTTCAGCCATGCTAACGATGCCAATGGCTGTCTTCAGATGCTGCTGCCAGTGCCGATGCTGCTGCTGATGATGATGGCTTATGTAACTAGCGCTGCATAAATCCGTGCACACAGACGGCGGCCCAGCGAAGCACTTGTGTATTTCAGCAGCCCGCTGGCTGCTGCTTAGCTATTGAAATGACATTTTTTGTTTCGCTTTACCCCCCTGTATCCCCCGTTCGTGTGTGTATTTGGGGCAGTTGTGTCTGCAGTCGTGGTAATTCCTGTAGCGCACTCATGGCTCGTGGTACTGGTAACAAGCAGCAGCAGCAAAAGAACTCGGGCCCAGGGCATGGACATTTGTCGCTGTCTGGCTGTGGGCGAGGCAGGCGAAGAGGTGGCACGGGAAGGTCCTTTACACACACACACACACACACTCACACTCACATGCCCGCACTAACACCGACGACTCTTATGTTACACTCACTTCTACTTCTATTTCACTTCACCACCACACACGCTCTCTTGGACTTGGCTTTGGTTTTGGCTTTGGCTTTTGGCAGCGATTTGGCTTGCGACTCTGCTGGCGGATGCTGCTCTCGTTGCTGTTCATCTCCCGTCGATGGACCATTTTTGACTGGCTTCCAATCGAAGCCATTGGCTGCCTTTCGGCGCCTTCATCGTTTCGGCTAACAGCGGAGATCCGCCGTAACAGTGGCTGGCTCTCCAGGCTCTGTTGTCGCTTCTTCTTATACGGGTCCTTGTAGGGCCAGCGAGAGTGGACTTGGATGGCAAGAGCGGGAATCCTTCTCTTGTTGCATTTTGCAGGCTCGACGAGGTGAAGATAACGCACGTGAATGGTAAAGGCTGCCAGACGTTTTTGAGATTGCAAAATAAACTGCAGATGCGAGAGAGGAAATGCTCTATAAGATTTGGAATTATAATAAGTAAGTATTTTATGGAAGGTTGATACCTATTCAAAATTCGGCATAGAAGAACATTTTTTTTTGTGCATATAGCATAACATATATAATCTGTTGACATTAGTTCTGAATTTTGTGACAGATTTTCAACCTTAAGGGTTGAATTCAAGAGGGAAATATATCAAAACATTATTATAGCTTACGAGAAAAATCTCTTAAGTAGTTAGTTTTAAATAAAAGTCTGTATAGTTCATGCAGTTCATTTAGATTGAATAATACTTTGGAAAGTATTTTTATTTTAAGTGAAAATTAATAGTGTTTAAATTAAAAGGGTAACTCTGTGATTCAAGTATAATCTTTAAATATTTAAACAATTTAAGTTCATAATAAATATGTCGGTCTATAGAGTACTCTATGAGCTGCACTAGTTCTCTGCCTTTTATATAATTTCGAATATGATGGCAACGCTTCGACTCGATTCTCTTATAAAATCTCGTTTAATCTGAGAAGTTGTCTGGCGCTCTCTCTCTTGTAGTTCTTGGCCCCATTCGCTCTCCCTGCGCAGACTCCTTGATGCGGAAAACAACTTCGAATTTCGAGCGGCAGGACAATAAAGGAAACCCACAGCAGACTGTCACATGCACATACACTCCACCACAAGACCGAAACTCGTTTAGTTGCCGCGTTGACAACTTTGTGGCAGGCAACAAACAAACACAAGCACACCCCTCACATGCACACCGCCTCGCGGTGTGTTGATAGGGAAGTTGGGGGTGGATGCAACTGCAATCGGAGAAGGCAAATGCATCTTCTTGGCTGCGACGCTGGCCTGAGCATTGACCTGCTTAGACAGCGACACGATTTATAACTCCCTTGCACGGCAATTCGAGTAACAGCATTAAATGGCAAATAAATCTAGAGTTAAACTTCTGACACTGTCTCAGCGTGGAGCCACGAAGGCACTTCCTTCCGCTTCCCTTCACTTCCGGTTGGAATCTGTCCGTCCTGTCAGCGGGCAACAAAAGGAGTGACACTCACACACCTACACATTGTAGGGCACGGAGAGAAATTAGCTCAAGAGCAGAATTTACCTATCTAAATTAGATTACAACTATTTTTTACTAATGTACTTTACGTTTAATAATATTATTATAGAAGTTAAATATTAATTATTAATTAATTAGACACAACATATGGAGATTTTAAATATACTTTTATGACATATTTTAGTTCGTGTAATTTATGCATAATATGATGAAATATTATTAAGTGTACAATTTTCAACGAAAATCTGGCGACTCTTAAGAAAAGAATAAAATATATACCTAAGATCATTGCAAGGAAATAATTTCTTAAAACTTTAGATTGCTGTCGGATATAAAATAAATTATTTTTATAATATTGATTATTGTACGGCTAATGGCTATTTGGATGACCTTTTTTCAAATATCTCATTGCAGATGGTGGTAAAATCTTTCAGTGTACATATTTACGTTGTATACGGATACAATTTATGAGCGCCCAGCATCTCTAAGGCCCCAACTCTCCTCCGAAATCTTTTACAGCTCGGGAATAAATAATAATAATTCTTTGCGCTTTTTTGCGCCGGTTCTTGCGCTGTTGTTGTTCGCTGTAATAAATAAATGGTCGCCATGTAATATGTTTAAAGAATGATTTATTATTGTGGGGGA
>JAEIHY010000043.1:0-49905 GCA_018904565.1 Drosophila tsacasi
CTAACAATTGGTTATAAACTAAAAGCCAACTTATTAATTAAGAACATTAGGTGATATTGCTGAGGGACAACTATTATTCTAAAACGAATAATCAATGGGTTAACGATTATAGTGTTTCAAGTATTGCCGGTTGTCAACACAGTATGACCGCATCATAGACCATAAAAAAATGTCCAACAACAAGTAGAAGCCCTATAGCAAAAATCAGTGTTGGAAAACATGTACTTTTGGCGGGGATGTTTGAATTTATGTAACAGACTCCTTCTTCGGGAAATATTTCATTTCTACGTTCCCTTGGCAGCCTTGAATTAACTAAAATGTAGAATCTCCTTGGGGAATATCCTTGACTTACCCCACCAGCACAAGATGAGCTCGATAAAAACGTTTAAAGAACTGCACATGTGTGTTACAAGCTGCCGCCCCCTTAACCCAACCCTCCCCAGTCAAGGACTAACCCCCTCCACCTGCTGCCTTTGACTGCATCCTGTGGGAATTTTTTCGGCGCTGCACATGAAAAGCGGTGTTTTAATAATAAAGAAAAGAAAACACTGCCATGGCAAGGGGAAAAGTCAGTCAAGACGCAAAGGTGTGTGTGTGGGGCAACCAACTTTTCGCTTTGAATATTTAAGTGGCGACGCCGTGGCATCGGAATAACCAGAAGGCCGGGGAAACGCCAACCGCAGCTAATACAATTTTTCGCATACCCTTTGCCGGCAGTCTTGCCTTGAATTGTGCGGAAATTTGATTTAATGTCTGCGATTGTGAGCCTTTCCACGAAGCTCAAAGTGATTGCGACGAGCCCTTATTTTCCGCAATGAAAAGATGGGTCGGAAACGGCCACTGGCAGCTTGTTGACTATGATATGGAAATTGGGGTATTCTATTTAAAGGGAACAATCCCTATTTTACTTGGGGAATTGTTTGGGGAAATAACTCTCTAATTGTGTTTATTTTTAAAAAGGATTTTTAACTCTAGTCTTATTTAATAAATTTGAATTAATTACTATTCATAATTAAGTATCCTTTATTTCAAATTTAAACTTAAATTTAATATTTTAAAGTTTTGTTTTTATCATGTAAGTATTTTACAATTAACACAAATGCTAAAAATTGTGAGAAATTCTTCCAAAAAATAATAATAATCTTCTAATCCATCGTAATCACTTAATTATGTATATTTGCTTGTAGCTTAATTTCCCTAGAAAAATATGGGTTAGCCTTGGGTTCGGAAATATAAATAATAATTATAACATTTTTCACAGACTCCGCGTGGGCCAAGTGCAAGTTTTACAATTTACAAATTGCTTTTAAATGGGCTGTGAAAAAGTTTTAATGAGTTTTCCACGCAGCAGCCCTACATCTAAGCACTGGGCCAAGCCACCCCCGCTTGTCAACGATTTCTGTTTATGCATTTTCATTTTCATTATCATTTTACTTTGTATTTTTTATATACTTTTTTGTTGGCCAGCAGCACTGCCCTCTCGTTTTCCGCTTTCCATTTGTTATTAAGCGAGTATTTTCCGTTACTTTTCATTTCTTTTCTCGCCATTTTTGTTGCTGCAAAAGTTTTCGCTGGCAGTGTCACAGTGGGCGGCGGTCGGTGGGCGTGGCAGTACATTGAAAATACTTCGAGGGGCGAGAGTCGCTTAATGAAATTATATCAATCGGGCAGATCAGCCACCCCCGAAGGTCCGTGTGCCTGGCAGCTGGCAAATGACATTTGCTTTTTCCAATTGTTCATATTTTCATTAAGCGGCATTTGAATGTTTCGCTTGCCGGAATGTAACCTGCAATTGCTTTCGCTCCGAATGGGATTCCAACCCCGCTCTGCCGCACTGCACGATTCCGTTTCTAATTTCGGTCCGGTCAAGACCAGGGCCCAGGAGCAAGTCTCACGTCAAATTAAATCAAGCTGTAATATAAAGAAAATTGAAGCCAAGTCCCCTTTGTGCCATAAAGCACCGAGAGCGAAGGAGCTCGGGCATTGAATGTAGTGGAGGTGTAGGAATGGAGCTGTCCCTGCGGTGGCAGGGAGTTGAGGATTGGAGGTAAAGTGGGATATGAAGTGGGCAGCTGATTGGTAATATAACACCAAAGAACCTCTGGTTTCTTAGCGGAATTTACCTAGTGTGCTTATGAAGTTGTTTCTTAAATTAAAATCTGGGGAATTAACTGGTTTTAGCTAGCTATATTTTCATTATAGTTTTATAAAATATCAATTGCTATGATAAAACTGCCATACTTAACTCTTATTTTCCATATGACACTCAGCTTTATCCCTAAATCAGTCCGAAAACCAGCATCCTGATTTAATCATTGCCCTCTGACCGGATTATATTATAAGAAGCAGAGTATATTATATAAACTAGAGTACGTACACACATGGAGCAAAAGAACAAACCCCTTTTCCATAGTTGTAGTTGCCAGTAAATAATTTCGACCTGCCAAATGGCAACTGCACTGGCCTCATAAATACAACCGCCAACTAACCGTGCCAATTTATAGTCAACACTTAATCTAAGCTGTCAATGTGGATGCAACAGCAGTTAACAGTGGCGAACTACTAGTATCGTAATTGGCGGGGATTACGACAAAACGTAAAAGTGCAGAACGCGGCACGTGAATGCGGAAGTTGCGCTCGGAATTGGCCAAAGTGAAGAAGTCGTAAAGTTTTAGTTGCATTCTGCCGTCTTCGCCTTCGAATTGGACGCTTAATTTATGTTTCAATTCCAATTAGCCAACGAGGCGCGGGCTTTTATGCTACTTTTCTTTCTTTTAGCTGTCAAGTGGACTGAGAAAAAATATTGACATTGAAATTCAGAATTTCTAAGGTATAAATCAGAGCTTTACTTAAAATCTAAGTAATGAATTGTCAGAAGAATACGACGTTTTGTCATGATTTAATTTTTAAAAATGCAAATTATCTAAACTTTAAAAAGGTATCAAAAGACTTTAAAGGTCTGTTCGTTAAATTTTCTTCAACAAAACAGTAAAATATTTATTATAAACTTAAAAACCTTCAATAAATTATTATTAAATTATTATATTTTAAAATTAATTCGCTGTATTTAGTCGCCGTGTACCCTGGTAATTGACTTTCGGCCTGGCCCTGACGCGTCATTTGTAATTGTATATTGGCACGAGGAGAGACCAGGGCGAAGAGCGGTTGACGTCGAGCTTAAGCAGCGTTTATTAGCCATGGCCAAATGCAGCTAATTGAAGTTCAAATTGCGTTGGCGCACGAGCTGAGGCGGCAGGAAACCGTTGAAATGTAAGCACTCACATGTGAGTCCTGTCGGTTCAATAAAACGTTAACTTGAGTCAGACGACAAAGCAGACGTAAACGAAGACGAATCCACTTAAGGGCCAAAAAAGAAAGGAAAAACCAAGCAAAAGTAATGCGAAAGCCAATTCAACACTCAAACACAATCAGCAAAGAAAACCAGAGCCGAGAGCCGGGGAAATAAAATCAAGCATAAATGCAATAATACAATTTATGTGCCAAATTTCATAAGGACCATAATGGACACACACAGACCCATACTCGTTCTCTGATCCTTAATCCCCACCATAAAGATACGTATCGAGTGGAACCAACAAAGGTGACTTTCCCAACTTCTTGGCCCCACAATCGATGTAATCGTAATCACATTCGGCACCGATGTCGATGCTGTTCGCTATTTGCGAGTGTGTGTCACTTTCCCAGGACTTGCCAGGCAACAATGTGCCCAACACTTGCCAACCGGATGTCCGGCCGGTTCATCCATCTCTTTCAGCCCTCTCTCTGTCTCCTTTGGCAAGTTAACAACATTTGCTTGACGTTTGCCAATTGCATTATGACTCAATTGCGAGCTGAACGATTTTATGGACGAGCGGCAGAACCAAAAAGAGAGGCATTCGCCTCAATAAAGCAACTTCAGGTTCAACTTCAACTTCAAGTCTAGTTTAGGTCCATTGAGATAGAAACGGAAACGGAAACGGGTAACTTCAGAGGGGAACTATCGTTGCAGGTCGATCAAAGAAGCATCTGTAGCTATGTTTTGTTTGTCTAGGTTACACTCTTAAATGGGTTGTGATTTGTACCTATATAATTTAGAGCTTGGGTTTTATGAAATGTGAGAGTTTTTAAAGTATGTTTAAGTTCTTTTTTTCCCTAGTAAATTGTCATTTAATAGTTGTGGAGCTTAAGATATTTATAAATAGTCATATATATAAATGTCTTGAGGTTTTAAGAAAGGCGAAACATTTCCGAATTTCTTATTTTAATAATTAAAATTGATCCGTTGCAGCTTTCTAGTATTAATTGCAGTTTTTAAACGGCCTAATTTTCTAAAATACACATTGAATTAAAGGTATTCTATAATAAACAAATTTACTCAATTGTGTGGACTTATTGATTGCTTTTGTATTTTTAATGTGTAAATTTAGAAATAAAAAATAAATGTCGAAAACAATCTATTTAAATATTATTAATTGACTGCGAGTACTCTTTTTCTATTACAAATTGTCTTATTAAACCTAAGACATTTAAATTCGCTAATAATCATAAATTACTTGACTCTCTCAACTCCAAAAACACTGCTGACAGTGTTGTTGATGGCTCTTGATGCTTCATTGTCGTCACCGTTGATGCATGAAGATGCAGAGTCCCCGCAATTACTCGAATACATTTACGGGGCAGGAAAACACTCGAGTCGAAAGGCTTGAGCGGCAGACGGAGGAGCGAATGCATTAACAATTTGGAAGCGCCGTTAATGCATCTCCGATGGGCCATAAATTGCGCTGGCCGTAATATGTTCGGGCCACTTGATGGCACTTCAGCGCTGGACTGTAAGTTGCCATCATCGTCGGAGCCACATCCGTGGAATGTGGAGCAAGTGCGGCAAGTGCAGAGACCTCAGCTGAGGCCGGGGCCAGGTAACACAGCCAGCAGCACAGGCTACATAGGGTTATGCAATGAATAGGCCGGGTCTTGGGCACTTTTAAGTGGGTCGACGACACGCCCTTCTCCAGATCCGATACGATCCGATCCGACTGGCTGTCACTTGAAGCCGGGCAATTGTAAATTGATTTGCCACGATCGCGGGTTAGAGAAATGGATTTCTGAAAGTCACGCAAAGCCAGCCAAAAACCAAAAAACAGAAACACGTTTGCGGAGCTCGGTTTGCTGGCGATTATGAGTAATTGGCATTGCGGTGGTCAGGTCTTCTATATATGGCCCGCCATCTGAATCAGCCATCACAGTTGCTCCACTTGCACCACTCAGTACCGACCTCGACATGGCCCACTTCCAGATCCTAGGCGTTGCCTCCACTCTGCTGCTCCTGCTGGTCCCCACCTGGGCAGGAATCATTGCCCCGGCGGGCCTCAGCTATGGCTACACTGGCGATGAGCACGCGGTGGCCCACACCCAGTCGAATGTGGTGCGCAGCTTCGATGGCACCGTCTCCCACTATGCCAAGTCCGTGGCCACGCCCTTCTCCCAGGTGCACAAGCAGGACACGAGGATCAGCAACAACGTCTACCAGCCGGCGGTGGCCAAGACCATCAGCTATGCCCCAGCTCCTGTTCCAGTCTCGATTCCAGCTCCTGTCTACACCCAGCATGCCCAGCCGGAACCAGCTCACCTGTTCACCCAGGCAGCTCCGGTTTACCACCAGGCGGCTCCTGTCCAGACTCCGGTGACTTACCACCAGGCTGCTCCTGTCCAGACTCCGGTGACTTATCATCAGCCCGCTCAGGTCCAGACCTACCACCAGCCCGCTCATGTCCAGGCTCCGGCAGTTTACCACCAAACTGCCCACGTGGAGAGTCCCTCGGTGTACCACCAGCCTGCCCATCTTAGCCACCAGCCAGCTGTCATCCACTATTCCCCGGCGGAGACCGTGTCCCACATGAGCTTCGATGGCTTCGGCACTCACTACGGCTTCTAAGGGGTCTTGGCTCTAGTTGTTAACTATGTTATGTATTTAAAACTGTGCTTAAAATATGATAAAAGTGTTTAATAAATCAACACACTTAAAGATAAATGAAACAAATAGATTCTGGCAGAGAAATCTTAAGAACAAAAATAATAACATAGGAACTTACAAGCCCAAAGGATTCTTGCCTAATCTAAAACATATCATTGTAGAATGCGAATTCTCACATCATCATTCGACCCATTATGGGAAACATTACCCCGGGCTGTGGTACTTGCACATAATTCCAGTTATCCCATCGCAAATCGTGTCCTTTCTCAAGTACTTGGCCTCAGCCTTCAATCCTTTGGATGCTTGTAATGCCTGCGGTTCACTCGCCGCTTATCACTCACGTTCGCAGGCAGCGTAAACAAATCATAAAAATCCACAGAAAGTGCACACTACAAATAGCCAGAGGCAGGACATTAGCTGTGGTCCTTGCTCCGGTCCGTGATCCCAGGATTTTCCGGGAAAATAGGAAGGGATGCGGAGGGGTTACGTGATTTGTGCAGCGCAAACTTAAAAATCGGACATGGGAGCTACGTGACTCGCATGGCAATCCCAAGGAGGCAAGGAGCCAGGGAGCAGGACACTGGCAAGGATGCCGCCGCCATCAACTGGCGTGGCTTATGAGCTAATAAGATTTTCCCCATCCGCAGCCTCGTAAATTATGCACATTGACAACTGCGTTCGAGTGGCGTAATCGGAAAATTGAAATCAAATTTTTGCTGCCTCATTAATTTTGCAAAAGCGAAGAAAAATCTGAAGCCGAAGGAGCACACTGGTGAGCTCTCAATCGGCCGGAGTCAATAATCAATTTGTGTCCGGGCCCTTTTTTATATTCTCTCTTAGTTCTCGAAATGATAGCTTCATTAGCTGGCCATCAGAGTAATGGCCAAAATGATTACCAGGATAGGGCTAGCAACTTTTCTGAAGAACAAACTCCGAAGGAAAATGAAAAAAGTGAGCAAGAAGCTACAATTTGCAAAATGAAGCCATAAACTCCGCTTAAATGCAAAAGTCTGGAATCCTGCAGGGAGGGAGGTATTCTACCTCCAACTCATCCCTTTTTCGGGGAACCTCTTCTGTCCGCCACTTGAGCGCTGAAAGGCGCAATGATAAAATATTTTCCCGGCCAGGGCAAGTAAATTTGTTGGCTAAAAAGTTGAAACAGCTAACAAAAAGCGAAATAGAGAGAAAGAGAGAGAGCGGCGAAGAAAGGCCGAGCCGTCAGTTGTTGTTTTTATTTAGCTGTTGCGGCTAAAGTTTACTCCCTCCAAGGGCCTTGATCCCCGGCATCCATCCTGGCCGGACATCGTCCACAGGCAAGTTGGCAAAATAAAAATGCAAAATTGCCCAGTAAGACGTATTTATCAACATAATTACATTTTTTTAATGGCCTTTTAAACCGCAAAATGGCAAAGCCACAGAGCAAGATATAGTCCTAGTGCTGGAATGCCAGAAATGGTGAAAACTTGTTTAACATTCCGCATTCTTTATTATTTTGCTTGGTCTAGGAAAAGATTAACTCAATGGGAAAGGCCTTGAAAAAAGTTCTTTTAAATAGTGGTAATTTTCTTACTAAATATTTTCATTAAAATATAAATAAAAAGTATTAATAAGCAAGAATTAAACAGCGAATAGCGGATGGTGCAACACTGAGTTTTCGTTTTTTAATCATAGCTTTTCCATTTCTTCTTTTTATATTTTTCTATATTCACCTAATTGTAAATAATAAACAAGGTTTCCAATAAAAGAAAAGTTTATTTTCATTTACTTTATTCGTTTAATTTTTATTTGCGCTCAAATATGAAATGTTGATCGTGGAATCAGTTTTGCTCCCCACTGAACATACTATATACGAGTACAGTAAATTATATAGCAGTAAATCATGCAAGCAGAGAGCTTTAGAATTAAGAGAAATAGGTATTCACAGAGAACCGACTCTCTTTTTGATGTCTTTGACTCTTTATAATCAAACAATATGATTGAAATTCGATTTTAGTATTTCAGAAAAATATTTCATTTGCAGATTACTTGTGTTGTCTACACGAATTGCGCCAGCTATTATCATTATCGGAGAGCTTTAACGTGGAATTCCAATTCTCGGAATTTTTCTGGTTGCCTTAACATAATATTATTTATTTTCATTTAATTATTTTCAGAATTTACAATATATATTTATGCATAAATTATTTTTATACTTCTAAGAAAGCAATTCTTTTCAGAACTCAAAAGAAAACTTAAAGAAGGAAGTAGTACCTAAATAATAAATAATGTTTCAAATTATCGAAATAAAATAAAATAGAATAGACAACAAATTAACTTATTCTATAAAATATATTTGCTCATGCTTTTCATTGTGTTTCTTGATTTGTATCAATCAATTATACACACATATATGTGTACCATTCACATTCCCATTCTGAATCGAGCTAGTCGAGCGTGGCGAGGGTATCCGCCGCTTCTAACCCACGGGAGAAATCCCTCTGATCTGCGGGATCTCCCGATGTTATATATAGACGTGATTGGGTTGGCTGATGTCAGTGATCTGACAGTTGGCTCTCCGGCGAGATGTGGAAAGCTCTGCACGCAATCATCTGGCTCGTGGCGCTCGCGGGTCCCCTGGCTGAGGTGGGAGCGAGGAGCTCCCGCAGACAAGTGTTCCGGCGGATTCCGCCACAGCTGGAGCTGGATCAGTACCTGAGCTACGAGGGCATGATGCAATACCTGGACCGACTGGCAGTGGCCTACAGCGATCGCCTGAAGCTGCAGGACGTGGGCCGAACCTATGAGGGACGGGATCTGAGAGTCGCCAAGGTAACCAGCGGAATCGAAGAGCCGAACAAGAAGGTTATCTTCATGGACGCCGCTCTCCATTCCCGGGAGTGGACGACGCCCATCACCGCCCTCTACGTCATCCATCAGCTTGTGGTGGAGTCCAGGGAAAACGCCTATCTGCTGGCCAACACAGACTGGGTGATCCTGCCGCTGGCCAATCCGGATGGCTACGAGTACTCCCGGAACAAGAACGTTTGGTGGCGAAACACAAGGACGCCCAACACGAATCACTGCTATGGCGCAAATCTGAACAGGAATTTCGGTCTGGGCTGGGGAGAGGGTTTTCCGGAATTAAAGGATCCCTGTGACGAGAACTATGCGGGCTCGGAGCCATTCTCGGAAGTGGAGGCGCGTGTGGTGCGCGACATTATGCATACGCTGGTGGACAGTAAAAACGGATTCATGTACCTCTCCCTACACACGGCCAACCGATCGATCTTCTATCCCTGGGTCAATGAGCCGTAAGTTGTGATTTATTTAAAGAAAATTAATGCATGTTTAGTTCAAAAAATACATTTACAATTCTACAATTTAAATAATAAATATAATAAGGTCAAGCTCTTAAACAGATAAGTGTAATTTTAATGTGAAAAAAATCAAATGAAATATTGAAACAATTCATAAATAATGACAGCATTTCTTCCCCACCGATAAGAGCCCATTCTGAATATGTGTACATGAAATTTGTGAATATTAAATTACATATTATTCCGTTCCCGCAGTTCTCCGATCCACAACAACCACGAGCACGAGGAGATCGCCCAGTATGCCGCCAACAAAGTACGATTTGCCACGGGGACCATCATCAAGCCCAATCAGGGATACAAGTACGGTGGAAGAATTGGCGGCACCAGCGTGGACTACGCCTTCAAAGTGGGCTTTCCGCTGTCCTTTGTCTTCGAGATGTCAGGAACGGGACCGGACAGAGTGGAGTACAAGTTCTTCCCACCGGCCAAGTACATCCGCTTCCTGGTTCACGAATCGTGGATGGGCATCAGGGCGCTGGCCGAGAAGGCCATTGAGAAGTATCCGTCATCCAGACCGATATATACACCTCTGAAGCACAATCATGTTGAAAATGCAGCTCCATCGCATTGGAACTACTTTAACTATGTGATGGGGGGAATTTCTTCTCTTATGGGATATATTATAAGAAAGTTATTTTAATGTTTCTTACTTAATGTTCAAATGATATTTTTAATATACAAGATCTTAATATAAAACATTTTAATATACACAAACAGAGCAGTTTTATTAAATGTATAAGTGAAATTTAGAACAACTTTAAGCCTTACATTATATTACATTTTTAAATATATACAATTGGAGATTTTTTTAAATATTACAGAACATGCCTTATGTTTGATACAACATTAAGAGGTAAACATTTTAAATATGCTTACATTTTCGATTACTCTCAGAAGTACTCTCTCTCTCAAAATATCGGATTTTCTCTTGAAGTCTTTAAAGTATTTTTAATATCCATCTTCTCTTTCCCAACATCATTACCATCCGTTGCTCACTCTTTCGCCGACACTCTCCCTCTCCGCGTTACGCATACGCCTCGTTGTCCGCATGCTTGCACAGGCTATCAACGTGACTTGGCTGCTTCGTGGCGGCGGAAAAGGGCTGGGGGCTTCGAGGAGACTCAAAGGGGAACCGACATATCACTCGCCTCGTCCGATACATTTCACATGCTGCAATTAACGCAACAAATTGCATTTTTAATATGCAACATTAATGTGGAAAATCTTTCTCTGAGCCAGGCAGCAGACGATGAAGCGAGAATCGCACGAGATATTTATTTTTAACAGTCATTGTGAAAATTGAAAATCCACATTCGGTCTACAATTAAAATCACTTTTCGTCGGCGTCTGCCTACGTTCATACTTTCTGTATATGTGGACTCCAGTGGATGCTGCGTATATTTAAAATAATAAAATGCCATTACAAAGTCAAAGTTGCTCGGCCCAGGAAGCCGCTGTTAATTAGTTTTTCGAAGGCAGCTGACTGACTGAGTCCAGGTCCAGCCATCTAGCCATCCATCTAGCCATCCATTCAGCTCCCGGTCGGGGTGCTGGGTCAAATGTTTTAATTTCCGCACGAGTGTCTCTGGCGGAAATTACTTGAAAAAAAGTCCACGACCCGGAGGACAGTGTCAATGGGCCCCGCTCTGGGCTGGGAATAATTAGCAGAGGGCCAGCACAGAAGAGAAGAGTTTTGAGGCTAACAGACTGCTTAAACTACCAGATTAGCGCAATTATCGCCACATGCATCCCGAGTTACATTTGAGTCAGAATCGGACTCCGATTAGATACACGATCGCCTGAGTTGCTCGCGTGCTCGAACTGCTCGGCTTGGCCAGTTTGTGCGGCGATTCAGATTCAGAAAGCGAAATGCTGCTGCTCCTGCTGGTCGTGCTGCTGTTCTCCGCCGGCTGGCTCGTCCATCTCAGCCAGGCGGAGCGTCGCCGGAAGGTGGCCAATCTGCCAGGACCCGTGTGTCCGCCCTTCTTCGGTGCCCTGCATCTCATGTTCCGACTGAGCCCAAAGAGTGAGTTATGAGATAAAGATAAATAATTTAGTTTTGCTTAAGTGAGTAAAAACAAGTATGTTAAGTACACAATTAACTGAATTTTATACTTACATTTTGATAGCATTTAGGAATGAAAAATTTAAAGTTGTTAAAAAAGAAAATAAGTGAATTCATTGTTAGATTCAAAAACATATTTTATGTATAAATTTACGTACTTGTTTTTTAATTTAGTTATTGTTTGTTTGTTGCTCAGTGTATTACAATTTTCATTATATAACACCTTATCTATTTATTTTATATTTAACTTACTATAACTGGAACATAATAATAAAATATTTAGATATGATTTGACCCAATTATAGAAATCATTTAGGCCAACGATCCGAGCGGAA
Source organism: Drosophila tsacasi (assembly GCA_018904565.1). Lineage (NCBI taxonomy): Eukaryota > Metazoa > Arthropoda > Insecta > Diptera > Drosophilidae > Drosophila > Drosophila tsacasi. The sequence continues at coordinate 11,728 of JAEIHY010000043.1, forward strand.
TAATTATAATTGCAATTTCTTATCAATATAAAATTGAGTTCGATTAGGGGACTTAATCCGCGGTCACATGAATTTTATTGCGACTTTTGTAAAACCGCGATAATCTAAAATAAGCCATGTAATCAAAGAATAAAGGCAGCTAAAGTTTCAATTGTTCCCATTATAACTACAGTCTATATTCAATGAGTGACACATAAAGTATGACCTGACAATAGTAAATAGTAAATAAGTAAATAATTTCTATATAATAAAAATTAACAAAAGATGAATGCATAATAAATTTATCTTGTTTATAATACTTGCTCATTGATGCTCAACATTTTTATAATACATTTTGCTCTCCGTTGAGTCAATTTTGAATGCAGCTGCTCACTGCATCTGTGTTTACGCCACTGATAAGCCAGTTTTTAATGCATTTACTCTTGCAACTTTTTGTAACGAGAAAAAAACACCGATTTAAAATAGAACTTACTCTTTAATTCTCTCTCTTTGTGCAAATTACTTTTGAGTAAAACTCGTTTCATTCATAATTTATATGGCAACATTACATGGCACTTGTTTTTCAAAGCCAGAATTAAAATGTTTTTAATTTTATAAGAGGTAGGTGAGTAGGTAAAGCAATGAAGATTATAAGCTTTTGCTTAAAAGTTTTATTTGTTTATTGTACCAGATCCCGGGGGGTCCAAACTACTCTAGATTAACACTATTGGCAGTGAAAAGAGTAAACAACTTCCCTGATAATTTAAAAACAAATAATCTCAATCTAATAATACTCGTTTATTTGTGGACAAACATTTAATGAAGATTAACCTGGAATCTCTTGTGGAATCGTAGAGCCATTAATGAATGGCCATAATCGTACATATGTATGTGGTGCTTATCAATGAGAATTCCTTCTACATAGAGAACAAAATGTGATACAAATGTGTGATAAATATAAATATTAATAAAAATGGTTAAGCAAAAATAAAAAGAAAAGGATACAAGATAAACATTTAAATGGATTTGAAATTGAAAATATAGTTCTAAAATAAAATACAGTCTAATATTTTTTAGATGTGTATATGGGAATTTTATTAAAATATTATATGTAGATACACATATTTGTAGGTATATTAAATATAATTATTTACATAGATTTAAAACTAAAATAAGCACATTTGCCTAAACTTCTATTATATTTACTTAGCCGTTAATTGCTGATAACTCTCTTAATCGCAATCAGCCTTCCTGAAACTGGGTCGGGAGTACGTGAGCAAATACGGGCCCCTTCAGCGCGTTTGGATCTTCAACCGCCTGCTAATATTAAGCGGTGACGCGGAGATGAATGAACAGATCTTGAGCAGCCAGGAACACCTGGTGAAGCATCCTGTCTACCGCGTACTTGGCCAGTGGCTGGGCAACGGTCTGCTGCTTAGCGATGGCAAAACGTGGCACCAGCGCCGCAAGATCATCACCCCCACCTTCCACTTCTCGATCCTGGAGCAGTTTGTGGAGGTCTTCGATCAGCAGTCGAATATTTGCGTTGAGCGACTGGCTCCGCGGGCCAACGGGGAGACCTTCGATATCTACCGACATGTCTGCGCCGCAACTCTGGACATCATCGCGGAAACGGCCATGGGCACCAAGATACATGCGCAGGCCAACGAGAGCACTCCCTATGCCGAGGCTGTAGAAGAGTGAGTGATACTACATTTTAGTATATATATTTAACAATTCTTTAACGATTCTTAAACAATCTTACTGGGACCGTTTAATGACTCTTGAGCAGAGTGCTTACCTAAGATAAGCCACCATTCATCAAAAGTGGCTGAAGCTCTTGAAGAAATTTAGCTAAATGATTAGTCGACTTTTGTGCTTAGTTTGTAAACACAAAAATGCACAAAGCTAATACAATTTTGATCAATTATTCAGATGCACTGCCCTGCTGAGCTGGCGCTTCATGTCCGTCTACCTGCAGGTGGAGCTGCTCTTTGCGCTGACCCATCCCCACCTGAAGTGGCGTCAGACACGGCTCATTCGCACCATGCACGCCTTCACCATCAAGGTGATCGAGCAGCGACGCCAGGCACTTGCGGATCAGCGGAGGGAGTCCGGATCTGTCGTGGTGGAAGATGACATAGGTTCCAAACGGCGGATGGCCCTGCTGGATGTCCTACTTATGGCCACCGTGGACGGTAAGCCGCTGACCAATGACGAGATCCGCGAGGAGGTGGACACCTTCATGTTCGAGGGTCACGACACCACCACCAGTGCCCTTTCCTTCTGCCTGCACGAGTTGTCGCGTCATCCGCAGGTGCAGGAGAAGATGCTGGAAGAGATCCTCCGGGTGCTGGGCACCGATCGCAACCGACCAATTACCATACGGGATCTTGGCGAGCTTAAGTACACGGAGTGCGTCATCAAGGAGTCGCTGAGGATGTATCCACCGGTTCCGATTGTGGGACGCAAATTGGAAACGGACTTCAAGTACAGTAGGTGTCCTTGGGAAACTCTTGGGAATTTAGTCTCAAATATAAAATCTTTAAACTGTTTTTAGCCAACTCTGTTTACGGCGATGGAGTACTGCCAGCGGGAACGGAGTTCTTAATCGGAATCTTTGGCATCCAGCGGCACCCGGACACCTTTACCAATCCGAATGATTTTATTCCCGAGCGGCATGAAGACGGCAAGCGTGTGGCGCCCTTTAAAATGATTCCCTTCAGCGCCGGCCCGAGGAACTGCATTGGCCAAAAGTTTGCCCAGCTGGAGATGAAGATGTTGCTGGCCAAGATTGTGCGCGAGTACGAGCTCCTGCCGCGAGGCGAGCGGGTTGAGTGCGTCGTAAACATTGTCCTGCGATCGGACACGGGCTTCAAACTGGGAATGCGCAGGCGCAACAATACCTAAAATTAAGGAGGGAATTTTTAATTATATCAATATCTTAGGAACTAAAAAATACGCACTACAGTTAAGTACCGGGTAATATATTTCTCAATGAAAAACAAAACTCTTTCTTTACTTACACCATTACTTATCTTTAATTAAACCTTTTTATAAATCAACTTAGGAAACTAAAATTATAAAAATCAAGATATATAATATAACAAACAGCTAACGCGGCCTTAAAGCCAACTGAAATCCATTGGATGACCCCAGAACGAGTCGCAAGTCCAAGCGGAGTTCATCGCCATAGGGCAAAAGTTCAAAGTTGCTGAGAATGGGGGCCAAGAGGGTTTTCATTAACTTCATACTAAAGTTCCTGGCGGGACAGCAGCGAGGACCCAGGCTATAGCTAAGAAGCTCCGGGGGAGAGTCCAGAAAGCGATCGCCTTGGAAGTGATTCGCTTTGGCATAGCGATTCTCATTGCGTTGCAGTTCGTACAAATTAATGTAGATCTCAGAGCCAAAGGGCAGCTCAGCATCACCCACAATGCTGTGTGCTGGTAAATAAATTGAATAATATAATATTATTTATGAAACCCCAGCTATGTATATACCAAACTTACTGTAGGCAAAGTCGTGCTTTAACTGCCGGCCGACTATTACTTGCGGCGGATAAAGTCGCAGAGTTTCCTGGACCACAGCCTCGAGATATGGTAGCTTTTCCAGGTTCCAAGCCTGATCCTGAATCTGAGTCTGTTTGAGCTCCTCCAAACATCTTTGCTGAACCGAAGGATTTCTGGCAATGGAAACCAGAGCAAAGCTCAGAGCTGAACTGCACAGCAGGTAACCCAAATAATTGCAGGTATTTAGCTCCGCACAGATTTCATCATCCGACAGTTCCTGATCTTGATTTTCGAGGAGTATCTGCAGCAGGGACTCATGCCACTTCGGTGGCAGCGGCTTCGAGTGATCCACCACCAAGCCTTCGTTAAACTTCATCTTCGACAGCTGCTCTTGGCGATATCTGTTGATCAGATCCATGTGTTCCTCGTTCAGTCTTTTTATAAGTTTGTTCTGACGTCTTCGCATGAAAGGAGAGCTTAGCCAATAGCTAAATCTATTGGCAGACTGCAGGCTCAAAAATCGTTTTCTATAGAGTTCTGTCAAGCTGTAGAAGAGAAAGGAATAGAAAATATAAAATACATATAATTCTAAAAATAAGATTAAATATTGAATTATTTTTGTGCTTACTCTACTAAATTCCTGGCGTAATCCTCGCTGGGACTCACTCCGCAGGTGGTCCGCACTATGAGATCCAAGACCGAGGGAGAGATAACCTCCCAGGCATTGAAGACACTCTCATCGGTCCGTTCCCCCAGCTTTTGCTGCAATTCCTCCGCCTGCTGGCGACATAGCTCTGTCAGTGGATCCATGTTTTCCCTCCGAAAGAGGCTGCTGATTAGGCCATGTCTCTGCTGCCACTTGTCCTGCTGGCACATGAGTATGCCGCCCCCAAGCCAGTCTCGCATTAGCTCATTCCCCGTCTCCAGATGCTTCTCACTCTCCAGGAGCTGTCTGGCGAGCTCCAGATCCGCCAGAGGAATGAACAGTCGGTGGAAGGCCCAGCAACGGCTCAGAGATCCGTATTTTGTGAGATACTCAGCACTGCGCTTGAAGAAATCTATCGAAATTGGTTAAAAAAGATAGTTAACCTCTCTGCTTTAATTACGTACTTTTTGGTTGAAGAAAGAGAAACTTGTGCATTGATCCCAGAAGCGGCCAGGTGAAGGGTCCTTTGAGATTCTTAATCCGCAAGCGCTGCCGCCGCGTCCTGAAATAGTTAAAGGCCGAGGCCAGGCAGAAGCACACGAACGTAGTGGTCAAAATCATGGTTCCAACTGAGCCAAAAATTCACCAACTAAAGACTGTTAAATGGTTGATTGAGGGGCAGCGCTAATCTCCTGGGGGCCTTACATTTCGACGATTCTTATCGGTGCCAAAGCCCCCATGTTTGGCCAAAAATAAGCCAAGCGATAGTCAAATCTGGGGCTAAGCTGAGATAAGTTTGCAATACAGTATTCTTTTTTACTTTTAAATGACGGATTGCGTGCTATCAGCTGCTAATTTATGAATTTATGGAATAATAAAGATAATTATACAAATGTATGATAGGGGAATAACAACTTATAAAGTTAACTTGTCTGCAAATTTGTATGGAGATGTTGGAGTTTATTAATTGTATGTTCTGAATGGATAGTTCTACAGTACTATTCTTAACTCTCTAGATTTGTAATTTTTAATCCTAAATATTGTTATATCTGGGGTATTTTCAGAAAGTTGTAGATTTATTTAGTAAAATATTGACTCTAGCACATAGGTTCCACAAAATGTTGCCTGTTGACCTGGCAACATGTTGCTAAACAGGCAAAGCCAATAATGTGTTTTATTATGGAAGTTGTTCCAGTATTGAAAATATTAGTTTAAAAATCTCTCCCTTATAATAAAACAAAGAAGTTATATATATTATTATAATCTTCTTGATTTCTTCATAAATATGTTTAATTTTATTATTTTATTCTGACCCTAAACACCCTCGATAGAAGTGTGTATGGGAAGCCACATTCTAACAAGCCAACTTGATTGGCCAAGACGAAAATTGCCAATACCCAGCGGAGGCGGGATGGGATCCAGCAGATGTGTGTGCGCGCCATCTGTGAGATACACGAAGTCAGCTACAAGATACAAGACACTCGTGCGATACTTGGCTGATAAATATTTAAGGACTCACCTAACATTTATGGGGACGAGATTCGAAACTATTAAGCAAACCAATTTGGGGCAATTGAGTGGGGAGGATTCGGCCAGAGGGCATTATCCGGAATCCGGAATCCGAAATCCGCATCCACGGAGCAGCTGTTGTCCCGGCAAGCAAACAAATCTTTTGTCTTTTACCAGAGCTGCGGTTGCCGGGGTCACCACTTCAATCTCACCCCCCAGCTCCCCCTAACCATCACCTCTGAGGGTTGGTCAACCCTTTCAGCAGTTGGACTGTCAAAAGTACATTTGCCTTGGTTACGCCACAGAAGTATCCCCGAAGCAAGTAATGACAATATCAGCAGGACCTCCTCCACCCCCGCCTCTGCGTCCAAATTTGTATATTCTTGCCTTCGGGGAGTTGGTAACTTGGGCGGCTAAAAGGGCCAAGAGTTTGTTGTGTTCCACTCTCATTTTGCGGCGTTGATGAAACTTTAATGACACACAATACGCATTCAAGCCAAGCAGAACGGCCATGTGTCCAGCTTCTATCTTCATTTTGCTTGGTTTTTTTGCTGGCTACACTGGTAAAATAAATTGTATTTTATTTTTTAAAAGCTAAATTGGGTCACAAAATCATATTTATTTCCTAAATATTAATTTGACTGAGCAATAAACAAGTTTCAGAAGTGTAGATGTGGACTGGTAAATACTTTTTAGCATTTAAAGTTAAATATTTATTTTACTAATTTTTCCTGGCTCTCTATATAAATTGTTCTTTTTGTAAGTGCACTCTGCTATTTTTCTGCACAATTTCATTTTAAGGCAACGAACAAAGCCGTCTAATGGCGGCTAATGAAGGCAGTTTTATTGGGGATTTTGTGGGCCATTGAACCCGGATCCGAGCACTCGCTGTCTCCCCAGTTGGCCATATCCTGCACACCGAGTGTGCGAATGTATTTATGAGGTGTTCATGCATTCATACGTCAATGTCAGGGACAACTCCAAGGACTCTCCGGCCAGGAGCTGGGTGCAATGGCCAGCGAGGAACCACCAGCACCAGATATATACACTTCCAGCTCGCCTATGCAAATGAACAAAAAAATTTGATGACATCGTCGCCGGTGACAATGAAAACTAAGCAAAGTACAAAGCCAGAAGTCCGAGGGAAGGAGCCACGCAAAAACGGAAAACATCATGGGGAAAAAATTGGAGTACGACAAACGGCGGCAGGATACGAATCCTTTCACAGGCCTGCCGAATATGCGCTCCTGCGAAAAAGTTAAAACAAAGACATAGCAACAATTTGCATTCCCATTGTTTGCCTCGGCTGCAGATACAAGTTTGCAAAAAAAAAAAAAATAACAAGCGGCAGATAGTTAGATACAGGCACATGCAGGTACAGTACGTTTCAGCAACAGAAATGCAATTATTAGGATTTCGTAGAGTTCCGTTCAAAGGATTGCATTTTTAATAACTTGAACAATTTTACGCATAGCCAAAATATAAATATTTTCATGAAGACTGATCTAGAAATTCTCAAATTTAAATTCGTAGACAATTTCGTAGTTCCAAGCAGTTGGGAAGTTTACTAAATAGCATAAATATATAAAATATTCGGTAAAATCTATAAGAAATATCTGAGTGTTATACTTTTCGAAACGCACTGTACATTTTCCTATAAATTGCAAATGCTGTCGGTCAGCCGCCAAGTTAGAGCAAGAAGCGAGCCACGAATACTAGGAAAGCCAGGACAACAGGAGCAGAGGATATGTGCTGTAAGAACTAAAAGGACTGAGGCCAGCAAAAAATGGAAATGGAATGCGGCACAGAAAGTTAAGTTAGGCCACAACGAAATATATTTATAAGTCGAAAATATTTAGTGTCAAAAACCAAGAAAAGGAACCAAGGAATTTTACTCCCTAATCCCTAGCTTATATCCATATTGTAAATATCAATCAGTTATGTAGCGCACCTCCAAAGCCATCTAATCCGGACCATTTCACGCCATTGTGGATGGCTTTGTTGTTCTTGTTTTTCCCGCTGTCGTTGGCAACCGGAAGCATTTTGCATGAATTGCCCATAAAAGTGATATGCACATCAAGATTGTCCGATGTGAGTGTTGTGATAAGCGCGAAAATTTGCTTACTAGCTGGGAAAACTTTAAGGGGCATAGGCATTCCTCACACCCCAGTAGGAACTGCTAATCAAGACGAACGGCACTTGGCTAGACATTTCATTTGGATACTGCAGCTAAAAGGTTGTCATCAGTCTCAGGCACGCCCTCCGCCCATTAACCAGCTGTTAACCACCCCTTAACCACAAGTCGCTAACCACCACCCCCTAACTGTCAACCCATTAACCGTCACCCATTAGGCATCAGCCATTATGAGCTTGGGATTGCGAGGAACTATGGAGGCACAGAGAGAAATAATTATGATTAGAGTGTGACATTTATTTAAAGTTATGAGAAATGTGTCTATCATTTGTCCAAGCTTTCTTTCTAGTCTTAAAAATTTTAATCTGATTTGTATAGATTTCTCTCCGTGTAAACCTCCACACACCCTCGCATATTAATAGCCCAACATTCCTTTTCCTCGGTCACCCCAGTCCCGCCGCCATCTCCCAGATGTCATATGTCAGGCGTCTGTAATAATGCGAGCTGATGACTGCGTTATGATTACTGTCAGCGGCAGGCACTCAATGAATAAGCAGATGAGAGGGTGTCATCCTCCCCACTCCTGTGGGGCGTCCTTGTGGGGCTTATCAGAGCTTTCCGCCCACTCCCACCACCGGTACCACATGTGACTTGAGGTGGCCCGCAGCGCCAACAACTTTGACTCGGCAACAATTTATCACGGCCAATTTAACCACTTAAGTGCGAAAAAGGTTTCAGCAGACTTTCCACACCGCACACGTAGAGTGAAATGCGTGCAAAATGAAATATTGAACGAGGGCTGCAACTCCGGCAACTGCAACTGCAGTGACAACGCGCCAGCGGCATTTCTGGCCTGAATCCGTATCTGCATATGAGTTGGACTCTGGCCACTGACCACTGAATGTATCTGTGTCTGCTTCTGTATCTGTTTCTGTTCTGCCAGCGGCATTTATTTGTTTACCATCTGTTTGGAGCAAGCCTGGCGTAAGGCTTAAAAATCTGAATTTTGTAGCTGGACTTCACTGGGAAAAAGTGCTGGGCTGAGGTCCTGGCGCACAAGGACTAATTGAAAAAGACAGTTACCATAAGCGAGCACATTTCCATATACAATTGTTTTTTATCCAAAGCGCCACATTGACTTTTCATATTTTTACAAAAATAAATTTTTATAAATCGGCTTGAAACATAAAATATGACAATTTACAATATTTAGAAGACGCACTAACAATCCCTTTTAAATATGTATATTATTTTAAAAATAGTTATTATTTTATAAAGAGAATAAAATAAAGTCAAGAGTATAGCATAAGTTATGCGGGTTAATGTTTAGGCAGCATTAAAGATTTACTCGCTATAGTTTTCGCACTGAAATTAAGATAGAAATAGGGTAATGTTTTTTTATATTATTCCATTACTATTCATATTATTTGACTGGTAATCATATTTTTGAAATATTTATATTAAATAAACATATTTGTAAATTTGGAGCGCATCATTATGATTAGTTCTTTTATGTTAATCTATTAAAGGAAATTTACTTGGCATTAACCCTTTGGAATGTATTATTTCTATTAAATATAACTCTCTTAAATATCGTATAAAATATAAACACTTTTGTGCTCATATTTCTTTCCAATGCTCAGAGTTAATGTGTTAATTGCTTTTCTTGTGGCTAAAATGGGTTTAAAGCAAGCGTCACTCACGGAACATGGTCCAAAGGGCTTAACCGTAATGCTAAAGGGCCACTTCAGTTGAATGGCATCAAATCGGCTTTGGCCACACTCTCTTTCTGTCATCCTCCGCACACATATGTGTGTAAAAGTGCAAATTCATGTTTTGTTTGACGAAATCTGTATAAATCTAAAGACCGAGAATGCCGGCAGTCAACTCAGCTCTCACAGCTCTTGCACATCCAATGGATTATGTAGGGAATTGGGGCAGGGCAGGGGCAGGCGACGAGGTATTCGAAGCCATGTAAATGGATTACTTAGGAGCTTCTGGGTCAAATGGAATTAGCCGCCATTTCAGAAGGAGGCTGTGCTGGTCCTTCGAAGACGCGAACACTTGTTGAGTGAACACACAATTTTCACACTCATTAAAAATTTGCATAATTATGCCAGCCCCCCGCTCATTACCACTTTGAAGCAGACAGGACTCGGAACACGGGTAGCTCAAGGACCCAGGACACTCATAACCAAACGAGCTTTTCATAAGGCCGCGGGAATGTTGAATTATAAATGCATGGAAATTAAAAGCAATTACATGAAGCTCGACTCTCCACCGAGGCCCCCTCTTCCGTGTAAAAGCAAATAAACTGCGCGTAATGATGCTAATCCCTTAAGCCACCAAACATTTCGTTGGAGAGGGCCAGGGGGATCCTGGGGCAGCGTAGCTGACAAAAAAGGGCTATCAATTTGCATTGCGTTTGGCTCATTAGCGTCACTACCACTGACCACTTGTAAATTTGGCCTGTCTATACGGAATATTCTGAAAATTTATAGCCTTGTCCGGGGCATTCACGACGGCAGGGACAGATATTAGAATTTAAAATATTTTATTATTTTATTATTATTTTCAAGATTCGTTTGAATTTGGATTTGAACCCAGCCTTAAATTCCCGTTTATATTTGTTCTGTGTCTATCCTGAATAATCCTCTTTTTTTTTAGTTCTGTAAGAAATTACTATTGTAAAGACAGAGGTAGTTGGGACAACATCCAACATCCAAAGCAAAAAAAGTGCCCATAGAGTAGAGCCTTAAGTAGCTGAAACACCATATCGCATACCGCGGCCATTTTTATTAAAGGGATTTCCTTTTTGAGGCTATATTTCCAGACAGTAAAAACGGATTTAAAAAATTGTAGTTCAAATACTGATGATTTCTTGTCAATTTATTTGTTTGTACTGTTCGAATATAAATGCTTTATGATAGGGTTTGGGAAAGAATTTAGACTACTTAAGTATTGAATTTAAACAATTTAAACACGCTTTTGTATTGATATATAATTAAATAATTATGTAATTATTTTTCCCCGCTTTAAACTTTAAATTTCCAACTCCTGTAGCGCACCTCGTTGGAACTCCACCCTTTTTATTCATATTTTGACCAAATATTGCGGCTTTGCCCTGTTCAATGATACATAAGCTTGAATTACAGCGAAAAGCGGGAAAATATTTATTTAAAATATTTTCAATTGCCGACTTTTGCCATAATAAAGCGAATAATTAAATGTCAATAAAATTAAGCCAGACAAAGTGGGGAAAACATGTTAAAACAAGTTGGTAAATAAGGAAATCCAGAGCTACATAGTCCTTATAGAAAGTTAATTTAAATAGGGGATCAATGGACTGTCGTGTGACTTTAAATTTCTTGTCAGATTGTTATAAGTAGAGACAACTCTCCTCTTCAAAACTTATTGGCCTTAAATCGCGCTGATTCTGCAATGGAAATTGCTGCCTCGCTAAGCCGGTAAGTCCGACAAGAAAAATCACTTTTCTCCTCGAGACCGGGTGGGATTTTCGGGTGGTTTGGGAATTGCTTTCGATTTCTCGAACGTTTCCCGCGCTTAATATGCCAAACACAGTTTGACTTTTATTCAATATGCAAAAGATACGCGTCAATTTGTTGCCCGTCTGCTGAACTTTTTAATCTCGCGGAGATTCATCCTGCCGTCCTGGCCGCTCCTCTTTAAATCCTCGTCTCGACGCCGCTATTGACTCCTGGCGAACGTAAAGGATGTTGTGGCCAGATTTATGTTGGCAGTTTTACAGTTATTTTAAGCACCGCCTCGAAGAAATGCGAACAAGAGCTACTTAAGTCCGCTCGCAGGAAACTTTTGCAACTATTAAAGTCTTAAGTAGAAGTGGATAAAAAGGAAGCTAACTGTAAATGCATTTCCACGAGAGCAGCAAGGATATCACGTTGCAATGGGAAACTTCGTCCTGCAGCGTACTTATGCGGCCTGGCCTGGCCAACACTTTCCGTTTGTTTGTCCGAGGACAAGGCAAAAACTGACTTAAGCTCACATTATAAGCACAGCGAGGGAGAAGTTTGGGGAGAGTGGGTCAAGTGGGTGCTTGCCAGGTGTTTCTATTTGGAAAGTGGGTAACAGGTACTTGGAATTCTGGGATATAATATTTTGGAAGTCTCCTAGATTTCTCAAGAATTCTAGATATACTTTTCAAGACCCTAAAGAGGTAAGATTCTGAACTCTCTCTCTTAAGCTCAACATTTGTGACTTATGCTAACAGCAAACGAAATGCCAAATGATTTTCCAACCCCTACGCCCCCACATTTTCCGATAATATGCACCCTCTTTAGCCTTAAATCAATGTTGACAAAAGTTTTATTGGATAAGTTTGTTTAACGACAAGCAAAAGTAGACGACGCACACAAAAGGGCAGGTAAAAAGGCAAAAAGTTCTTGCCGTTTTTGTTTGAAAAATCAAATTGAGCAAAAGTTGATTTCAAACAGAAAGAAGCTAAAGGAAAGTCAGCAGTGCCGGGAAAAGAGGCAAAAGTTTTTTCAGCAAAAATCATTGGACGCGGCAAGTTTGCAATTTGATTTGTGTTCAATGTGCGCGCAATTGATTAGCCATTCTGCCAGTTCATGAATGTCCCTGCTCAGGATTCGAAAATTCTCATTGGCACTTGCCCTTATTCAGCAGATAGTTTGAGAAAAATGTTACTTAAAAATATACATTTAGATTATATAAATGTATAATTAATGATATTCTAACCAAAAAATGTCCTATTAAATAAATAGTGGTAACCTATAATCTATGTCAAGGTTTTTCTTATTTTAAATTTTTTAAATTACATTAACTAAGATCTGGTAATCTTTTTTCCCTGTGCATTCACCTTAGAAGCCATGCCAGAGGCAGCTCCTATCTTCATCTACAAGTTTGTCCCACTAAAACAGTGCGGCTCGAAGGACCAGCAACTGTTGCAGGACTCACACTCACACTCCTCAATCCATTCGCACACATTGCGGTTTGGCAGCCGCAGACTCCTGCCGTTTAATATGCTGTTAAATTACATTAAAATTTGAAAAGAGCTGGCTGCCGAGTGGCTGGCTGGCTGGCTGCCTGATAAGCGCATTACTTCTCGGCGCATGTGATCCGAGGACTGAGCGTCGAGGAAATTAATAACCAAACTCGGGGCGGCCTTCAATGTCAGGCGGCAGTAATTGCCTGGCAAATAATTTAATGCGAAATCATGGCAGGCCACGCCCCGGGGGCCAACGGAGCTTGTAGCGCATTTAAAATGCAATAACCGGATTAGATTGTGTTTCAGCCATATCGGCATGTCCTTTTTGGCCAGCTCGCTCTGTGGCTGTGTTGCATGTTACTCTGGTATTTATAGAGTTTTAACGCAATCGCAATTTCGGTTGACATTTTGCGCTCTCGGCCATTTCCCATTTCGCTTCGCTTTTCCGCCTGCCATTGTTGCGCCGTTGTGGCAGCCTCTGGCCATCGATAGACATCTACAGGTGGACGACTCTACCAGTGTGCCCTAAGCCCCCAGTGGCCCACCCCCCGAAATTCAGTCCTCCCCCTCAATCGACTGTCTGCCTTATGAAAAATGCATTTTGTCTGTCGTCGCTGTTCCGTGAAGCGAACTGCGGCCGTGTGGCTAATATCAGTTCATTTGGCTTTTGAATTCGTTAGTTGGCGTCTATAGTTCACTCCTGCAGTGGCCAATATCTTTTCATTTAAGTGGCTTAAATTAAATCGGCTTTATTGGCCACTAAACACACAATTCCGGATATCAATGATGATGTCAATGTGGTGGAGAAAGTGATTTTATTTTTGAAAAATATTGAAGCTTTTGAAAAGAATAACAATTAATCAATCGACATGGACTAAGTGCTCTTAAAAAGTACAAATAATTTTCTTATTTATTTAGTAATTTATTCAGAGAAAAGATAGAGACACAAGTTAAATAAATACATATATTATACCTAATAAAATCTATAAGAGTGCTAATCAAAACCTTAAATACATCTTTCCTGCTTATTTATATATACCTTAAGCTGATTGTTTTTTTTTTTTGATACTGGTAAAAAATCAAAACATCCCCTTTTTTGTCAAACAAGTTTTGAGAATATAAATCGCATAATTTTTTCTGTGTCTTCCATCAATCACAATTCTGACACTTGCAACACCTGTGGCTATGCCTTTTTGTTTTGCCGCAACATCCCTCTGCTCTTACTTTTTTTTTTTAAGACCGTATTGATGTTCGGACAAATTAAACCAAATGCAAATAAGTCAATTTCAGATGAAACACGAAGCGAAATTAATGTGCTACAAAATAAATACGACAAGATAAATGTTTCCGGGCGCCGGGTAACAAGATAAACCGATGTGGCTGTGCTAATAAAAATACACGAGGACGAGGACGAGCATGAGTCCTGCGAGGCGTCCTTGCGAAGTGTGTGAAGAACGCTGCCGGCACGTTTAGCATTTCAAAAGGCGTATTGTTTATTCTCGCCCCCCTTTTCCCAGTGTTTTCACATCCAATGTTATTTATCTCCGCTTTTTTCCTCTGCCCTCCCAGCTACGATCCCGGCGCCTTTGTAACCCAAGTTCACTTTCGCATTCCGCTTTTGTAGTTAACTTCTTTGTAGTTTCGTTTGCTTATTCATTTCCCTTTTCCCTTCGCACTCTCACACATGAAAAGTTATTTTTTTCTCTCCGCAACGAAAATGAAACGCATTCCACCCATCCGAGTGGCTGTCGGAGTGTGTGTGTGTGTGCCTGCGGAAAATAAGCGCAGAAAACTGGAAAACTTGTCACGTGATAAACTCGGAAAGCAAAAGAATGTCACGTACTAAGAACGCAGCGACAACCTTTGCCACTTAAAGTTTTAAGTTCCCCGCACAGAAATATGTTTTAATTCCATAATCAGCTTGCACTTGGCCAAAACCCGAAATCAATTCCCCATTGTTTGGCGAGGTCCTTTTCCACCGAATAAAGGTCCTAGCATGCTTAAGGGTTCCCCGAATGCTGGTCACGTATATCCTTCCCCATCCTTCCCTATTTTTTCTTTCTATTTTTTGGGAGCTGAAGGACAGCTGTTTGGGTGCACTTAGCATTGCTACATAATTTCTGATGGCGTCATTTTAAGAATTATGAATGCCACGTGACTTTTGCTGGGCAAATAAGAGAAACCGGAAATCGGGCCACAGGATTTTTCTATGTTAAGCGAAGCCGGAATCAGAGTATTTAAGATTGTTCAACTGAACAGAAAAAAGGGAGCCAGTAAAATGTGAATAAAGGTGTGAAGACATCTTGGGAAATTGAAGGAATTTAAACGGAAATTAAAGCTCACGGAAATTAGCATAAATTTATTTTAAAATAAGAATCATCATTTATTTTTTACAAGTAAATCCAAAATACACCTCAGTCTGACCTTAATTTCCCTAATGGCAACGAGTGTTCTTTGCCGATTTCCGTCTGAGTCTTAAAGTTGCCCTGGGCCGTATGTTGAATTTTAATTTATATCGTCTGGCTGTCGGACACCGCCGGAAAAACACCTCGGTGACCGGTCAAAGGTGTCACACATAAACCATTCAATCTGACAGTCAGTTGGGAGAATCGCAGAATCTGGGACTGGGCTGTTGGGGGGATATAGTGATATAGCGATAGACACTAGACACTGACAACAACGACAATGACAATGACAATGCCCACCGTAGACCGCAGTCAAACTTTCGATTTCAGTTCGTTAACGTGGCGAGTTGGACACGTATCCGCCCCGTTGGCCCACCTTTCCGTGCGCTGCAATTTATTTTTTCTGCACATTTGTCCAGACTTTTTCGCCTCGCTCCATATTCATTTCGGTGGTGCAAATTGCGCACGAAACATGCGAGTGGTGAGTGCGAGTGGTGGGGTGGTGGTGAGTGCACAAAACCAATTTGTAATAAAGACGACGATGGCGAGGAAAGCGTAGAGAAAACGCAATGCTTTCATTCCATTGTCCATTGTAGTTTTACTCGGGGATTCAGGGATAATGTGGGTATATCCCTGACAGCCCAAAGAGGGGGTTTATAAGGCCATACTCAGAAATTTCTTTAAGTCTTTGATAATTCCTTTATATAAATAAAATTGTGAATCATAAAAGAAGTCATGAAGTTCCTCAATTGCTGTTTAAAATATTTATCTTTGTGATATATAATTTCAAGCGAAACTTAAATCGCTCTATGAGGTACCTCCTAGTCGAGAAATAAACCTGCTTTCTGGTAGCTTGAGGGATAGATGCCTGGAATGGCTCACTCGGACGACGGCATGGCATTATGCGGCATCAAAAGATGTTGACACATCACGCAGTCGTCCTGCCATTTGAATGTTTTCAATTAACTTTATGTAGATAAATAGTGGCAACAACTGGCCCCCGTTGATTGTCTCCGCTGGCTTGCTCCTGCCGCGTCCTTAGTTGGCCTTAAAGGCGTAGTTGGCCCAAAGGGCGCAGCTAAAATGAAACATTGCAGGGCGGTAAATTACGCTGGCAGGGTGGCGATAAAAGGGGGGAGCTTGGGCGGAAATTGCATTATCAGCGTCAAAAGGCAAAGGCACAGCACAGACAACAACGACACCCCTCTTTGGTGCCCCCATTTTGGTGGCATGTTTTGCCGCCGGCTCTTTGCCGTTGCCACTTCCTGCACTTCCCGCCGAGACAATGAGTTGTGATAGCACAACTTTTCCAGCGGCGTCGCGCGTTGCGCATAATTACCGTTGCAGCGGGACGAGGGAGGGACGGAATGGGACGCCGCTCAAGACTGATGAGCAGTTTATGACTTGACGCTTTCGTAGTGCATTTAATACCGTTATTGTGGCGCATTTGTTGCCAGGAGTTAATAACAGTGCACCGCAAGAAAGTGTATGTTGTGGGGAAAATTTTGTGAAAAGGATGAAATATAAAATGTAATATTTTTCTGTAGAACCAAAACATTATTTTCGAGGTCTAAAAAGAGATTATTTAAACAATAATTCTGACATGTGTTAGATTTTTTAAAGTACCAAATTATATATTATATTAACATTTGTAAAACAATTAAATATCAAAATAGCTGTTTTTCGGAAATAGAAAACAACGTAAGAGTTACGAATATTATCCCCCAAAACAATATTATATTCTTAAAAACATATACTTTTGACTAAAAAATTGCATTTGATTAAAATTCTAGAAATAACCAGACACATTTCCTGCAAGTGCCCGTTGCAGCTGCTAAATGGATTACGAACGCTGGCCATTGTTCATTCCGTTTATATGAAATTTTAATGAATTGTAAAGCCAGGACATCTTGGAGCAACGCACATGGGGTGCCGGGTTACGGGTGCCGAGTGCCGCGACCACCCATGTTCGGTTCTCTATCAGCCAAACATTATCGCAGTCTCCACTTCAAGTTCAATAAAGTTGAGTGCCTGGCACAAATGGAAATTTTACGCATACCCATCGAGGCGAGAGCGGGAAAGTGCCCTTTAAAATCACTTTATTATGCCGGCATGCGGGGTATTTTTAACCCCCAATTGTTGGAACGAAGCGGACACATTTGTGCCGAGGGACGGCGACGACAATTTATAAGAAAATTCCTATCGAACTCTCCGGCATCGCAGGCACCAATGTCTTTCAGCCGATAAAAACGTACCCGGCACGCGCCTTAATCATGAAAAATCATATTGAAAGCGTCGCTCGGTCTCCGCATATGTTGTGGGTGTGCCAGCCATTAAATGAATATTTCAACAAATTTTTGCTTTTACAAGCTCGGCTCGACAGGATATTTAAAAGCCGGCACAGGATCACATCGCATCGCATCGCACACACAAAACAGCTGCACAATTTCCGTTGGAAAGTTTTGCGCTGCAAAGTTTTTCTGGGCGACTTTCGACAACACCAACAAGCGGGGCAAGTATCCTTGAAGGATGATTGTGTTTAAATACTCTAAATTTAATAAATGGGATTTTATTATATAGAAACTAGTATTTGAAAGAGATATGGTGTCTGCTTGCTTGTGTTCACTTTTGGCAGTTAATAAAATAAATTAATACCATGGTTTTTATGTTTATAAAAATGGTTTTCCTAGTGAAATGTCGAAATGTTTTCCCTTGATTTGTTCATGTATGTGTCCTATAAGTCCCTTCAAAATCCATATCTCAGCCGCCATGCCCTGTGGGCTATACACTTCCCCGACAAGTTGGAAGTTTCCGCCGCATGCATTTCAATTGCTCCGCCGTTGCCGTCGACATTTACATGCCAAGTCATTGGCCAAAGTGTCCATCCCCCCTTGCTGCTGGGTGGAGAGCACAGTGTCTTACATCTCTTTGACTCTAATAGATTTTAATCAGCCGCAGGACATGCGCCGGACGACAAGGACAACGAGGACGCCGACGACAAGCTGTTATGGCCCCAAACCGCGCTTGGCGACAGTCGAAATTCCTTGCCCAGCATCCGATGAGAAGCGCCCCGAGCGGGTCAGAGCTAGCCTTTAATTATGCCAGTTGTGGGAATCAGGAGAAATAAAGAAATGAAATCCCCTATTTTAGAGGCGTTTTTCTTTAGAGGATTCTTTGTATTTTTGCCAGCGGGGTAATGGGAGAGTGTGAGAGAGCTTTTGAGTGCCAGTTTAGCGTGCGTTTTTCCACACAATTTGCCGGCAGGGCCTTCGGGGCAGCAGAACACACCTCTAATGAGCCACTCCACATCCTTGACAGAAAACCCTGCATTTTCCAGCACTTTGACACGTTCAGGCTTTTCGCTGGAAGGAGAGGGCACATACTTTTATTTGCGTAATTGGCCAAACGCTGAGTGATGTGGCCGGCGACTTTATGGCGGAACAAATTTAATGCCCTTATCGGCATCGGATGTTACTGGCCATAAAATGACCCGCATTTTCAGCCATTCGGCTTCTCCTGCTGCCAATAAAAGTGTCAAGTGGAGTGCGTGTAATGAGCATCGGACTCCGGGACCCCAATCGACAAATGTCCTGCTCACTTTTCAGACTTCTCTGACTTCTGGCCGGCTGCCCGGGAAAAGTGTTTTAAAATGCAAAGCATCATTATTTGTGGGCATCGTTAAATTTCATTTAAAGCTGCGCAAAGGGGAGCCACCAGATGACGATGACGACTTTCCACCCCGCAGCAAGGGTCACGGGTCCTGCGCTTATCTTGTCATTGTCATCTTTATTGGCTGCCATTATCGTCCTGCGGGTGTCCATAATTCCGCATGTAATTTGATTACCCACGCAACCCGCAAATTGCCACGCCTGCCGATATCAACAACTTCATTGGCACTCACTGGGCTCTGTAGGAATGGGGGAAATCTTTAAGATTAAAGTGTGAGGGCTTTAAGTAATCGGGGGGATCGAGTAAGGGAAACCCATCCCGATAATTACCATATTTTAATCAGTTGCAAAACTAGAATTATAAAAAGCCCAAGTGAAAATTTGTATAAAAGTATACATTTGCAGAATTTTATATTAGTAGTCATCGCCTTCAAACATCTCCTTCAGTCGCAGAAAGTATACGAAAACGATGATGAAGCACACAACCTGTTGTGAAAATATTTAAAACATATTAAGCGAAACTCAATATGTAAATAAAATGAATAAGGGAAAGCAATACCGAGCCCACTAAGTTGCAATGGAGCCAAATGTTGATGATGAGATCTTTGTCGTGTTCTCTGGTAATCGAACAGATGGCACTGATGAAAATCTTAATTAGTAGGTAAGCTGCGATCACAAAGAGCATCTGCAAAGTTGGCGGTTTTAGTTAATCGACCGGTTGAACCTCGATCTGGACGCACCACTCGCAGACATACTAAATTGGAGACAATAGATCCATAATATCCGACAGTCAGGGCAATCAAATACAGGAGGTTCGCTACCAGAAGCATGGAAAGCAGGCCGTCTGTGTCCTTCTTCCCGAATAGTTTTATAATGGTGACCGTTATTGCTAACAGACATAGGATCTGTGGAGTGGGTCAACGATCGGCAAAATCAAACAGGCTCCACGCTTTAAATATCCGACTCACTGTAGCAATGGTCAAGACGACCAGCACGACGGGTTTCGTCACCAATCTTGAAAACATGCACATCCTACTATCGATACATCGCTAATATTACGCAAAACTGAACAACTTTTAATTTTTAATGAATTTAAAACTTGTCAAAGCTTGCTTAGGTTATGTCAGATAACGAAATACATTTATATTTAAAGTGTACTCATTTTTGGAACCATATGGGGTCAGTTTCCGGATCGGAGACCCAAATAGATGCATCACATTACTTGGTTTATAAATAAGTGACAACTCTTCCAACTTTAGCTAGTTATTTACAAGTGCTAAGCCGCAAGATGCTGAAGTGGAGGTCCTTGGAGCATCTAGGATATGTGAAACAAGGACAACAACAAAGCGGCCACCAGCAATGCCAACCACAGTGTGGACAATTTCCAGTTGATGGCACAAAAGCAGGGACGTCCACCCCGCATCCTGCCGGACCTCGGGGTCCTGTTTGTTGTTCGCCGTCCCGTATCTTGTATCTGGTATCTGCCCTGGGTGTCCTGCGTCTCTGCTAAAATAATCGCCACAATAATCTGTCAACGACAGATGCTGATGTCATAAAAACCTTTTGAAGATGTCGTTGTCGGAGTCCTTGTTAGGACACAGAAGCACACACAGGAGCCGGGAGCCAGCACACACACAGACACACTGGAGCAGGCTAATGATAATTTGCCACAATTTACACTCCGAGCAGCCGCAGCAACAGGACCTCCTCGTCGTCCTGCTGCCAAAATGGCTGCGATAAAATCATTGATGAAGCCAAAAGCTAATTGAATGTTAATCGCTTGCCATTGACATTGCACGTGGCGGGAAAAGGCGGGTCGGGGTGGAAAGTTCCCCGGTAAACCCAGGGGAAAATAACGAAAAAGGGGGATAGAAAACTGAGAACCACCCCCAGACTTCGATCCGATAAAGCTCAAAGGTAAGCGGTTAATTTGCATAAAGTAATGATAAATCAACAGCCAACGACGACCTTCAAGATGCGTTATTTGCAGTTGGTTGTTTTGCAGCGAACGAAGCAAATAGAATACAAACAGTCTTTAAATTAAAAATTAAATTTTAATCAACCCCAGGATGCGTATCAGTGGGGTGGAAAAGCGAAGAAAAGCGCTGGACGGAGGGCAGACTTTTCTTCTTTGTCTGCTTCTATGACATATCGCGATGGCATGTCTGCCTTCTTTTCTTCTGACCGAGTTGGTCTGGTTTTTTGGTTCCAGCAACAACTTTAAGGGTATTATTCATAGATAATGTTTGGCATTTAAATGTAGAAATAAATATAGAAACTTTAAAAATTGGCTCAATTTAAGGCTTTTGTGAATGTAATTAGTCATTAATAATAATGTTAAGTAGTAGAAATACTTTTATTTAGTAGTTCAAAGGCTATTTTCAAGTTGCTCGAAACAAACATTAATTAAATGCTTATATAATAATTATTATTAGTATTTAAAACAATTAAAAAGAATAAAAAAATCCACTCACACTTAACAATAACAAAAAACTCAGCAATTTATATTTTATAACCAGGCGTCGACACCATATTTCACACTCTTTGAAAGCATATAAATACACTGACCTAGTAAATAATAAAAAAAAAAATTGGAGTATATTTTTTTTTATTAAAATAATCTGAACGATATCCACACTTTGCCGACGTTCACACTCTCGAAATCGAAACATGGAAAACAGTTGGCCGAAAACAAGGATGCAAATTTGCATCTTCTGCAGCCGAAAATGTTTCAATTGCATTTCGTTCAAATGGCAACTGCCCCTGACAGCAGTCACATTAAATGCAGGAACCGAATCCAAACAGTACCCACGGAACGGCCCTTTTGTGGTTCCGTGGAGTCAAAGTCGCAATAGAAATACTGGACCAAAGGCAACATCAAATGCAAATGCAAACAGACAGCAACGGACCAGCAACAGCCGCAGCAGATGCATCAATTGTCTAATTGTTTGCCGAGACAGAGTCGTCATAATGTCCATCAAGCAGCGGGGAAGGGGACAGGATACAGAAAGTCCTTGTTGCAGCTACACAGAGCGGACAATGTAATACAATTCTGGAATCGAATTAGTGAAAAATTATAAAGGGATGCTTACTTATTTTGATTTAAGTAAGAAAATATCTTTAAACTAAAATATATCATAGGAAATGTTATAGAGATAAAAAATATACACAGACTGTATATTATATTTTTCAAATTTTAATAATATAGTACAATTAAGAATTTTTATAGAGTGTTCTACACATTGAATAAGTATAAAGTGTTTCCTTAAACAAGAACCATTTTTTATAAAATAAATTCTTTTATCAGAATATTTTATACAAATATTTGGGAGTCACCCCATTTACTTTTTTGATTTTATAAGCCAAGGAAGGAACCAATGCTCTCAGTGCATGTATAGAAAACTGTGTCTGTGACGGCGTCTGGAGTGTCATAGCCGGGTTGGACCCGTGGGATAGGTAAATTTGATTTATGACCTATTATGCGTCTTATGTCCAGCCATAATTTAATTATACGAGGACACACGCCCAGACGGAATACCAAACCCACATTGTCTGCAGTTTTTCAGTCACATGCACAATCTGCCACACATAATGCTCTTATTTAAATCATGGAAATTCGCTTACCTAAATTGCATTGCAACAATTGCCAGGACGACCCCTTGGTCCATTTTGTCAGCCCAATGTGTGTGTGTGTTTTGTTGTGTCTCTCGCAAAAACTGAAAGCGACCATCTCAAGCCGAAATGTAAATGTAATTAAAGTGCAGTTAGGCAGTTTGGGAGGTGCGTGGCATGCGAAATGAAATTGAAATAAATTATTGACTAATTGTCAACTCAGACAGGGACAATCTGGCACATTTTGGCATGTGGCACGGGGCGTATGCGCAATCAAAAAGCGAACAGTGAGTCGCAAATCAAAGCTTGGGCAAGAACAACAAATGCAGCTAATTTGAGAAGCTAAAAACTCAAAGACGGGGGGCAGTTCCCCCAAACCATCGCTTTTTAGACACGTTTTCATTTAATTTAATTGTTATTGTCTGGCCTGTCACTTTGGTCTGGAGGGAATGGTGCGGCTCCATTGCGTGTCTAATTAGTGTCATCTTAAAAATGCCATCGAATTTGAATTGCCACTCGGTGGGAGTGCTTTAATCTTTAATCTAGGAGTAAATGTAACTTAATTTAGCCACTTTGATTTGAATTATAGCCTTTTGGAGATTGTCTGGCCCTTGATTAGTTAGGAAACTAAATGAATTGTTTGAATTCTTAATTAAAATCGGTTTAAACAGGCTTTAAGGCAAAGTGAATATGAATATTAGGAGAACTTGTGTTATTTGATTACAGTTATGTAAAGGCTTATTTTGCCTAAAGTAAGGTATGGAAATAATTAGCTTTATTGCTTACTAACTTAGATACATTTTAATAAAGGCCTCCCCATAATATTTACTTTTTAAATTCCATATAGTTAGAAATTAAAAACCAACTTAGTTGATTTTATATTATTTAAAGCCTTTACTATAAGCTATTATTTTTTAAACACCTAATTTTTGAGTATTATTGCCCCACTCTCCAACCCGAATGTGGCTCAAGTAATTCCGCCGAAATATCACTGTCAAAACACGCATTCGATCTGTTGATCCGCCTCCCCTTTTGGCCGCCTGTCAGTGGATTCGATTGAACCCATTGAGCCCGCTGCGGTGCCGGTGCCGTTAATGTCCAGTGTGTACACAGAAATATATCCATAGCCATTAACCATTAACCAGAGCCCACATGAGCGCGGCCGAATGTCAAGATTAAGCTTCGGGGGGCAGTTATGCGGCTATGCGCGCATAAATATCCGTTAATTAACTGACAATAATTATAACAAGTGCAAAAGTGCGGGGGAAAGGTGTGCGAAAATATTAAATCCAATTAAAGAGCCATAAAACACGGCCTGCCACGCCCCCGCAAAGCCGCTTTCCGAGCAGAGAGACCTCAGCGAAGGCCGCTCCGCGATGATGTGGCCAAAAACCAGTTACCCATTATCGTGGCCCATTGTTCGCCGGAAGGCCTCCGGGGCTCGGCCTCTGCTCAGTTCATGTTCAATTTGCAACAATCGATCTCTGTCTTTATTAACCGCCAAACATTAACAAGAAGCTATAACAAAGAAGCGATTTTAGAAACCCCAGTGGGTGCCGAATCCGTCGAAGCTCATGTGCGACACGCTCTCGGCGGGCGAGTAGTGGACCGTCTGGGAGCTGCCATAGCTGGACACGCCCAGGGCGGGGGCGTTGTGCGAGTAGGTGGTGGCTGCCGGGCCATGGTTCACATTGGTGGTGGCCAGGGGAGCGGCATACGACACGGTCTTGGCCAGAACTGGAGCAGGAGCAGCATAGACTGGGGCGGGAGCGGAGTACACAGTCTTGGCCAGAACTGGAGCAGGAGCAGAGTATACGGTCTTGGCCAGAACTGGGGCAGGAGCAGAGTACACAGCCTTGGCCACCACAGGAGCAGGAGCAGCATATACAGTCTTGGCCAGAACTGGAGCGGGAGCAGCGTAAACTGGAGCAGGAGCAGAGTACACGGTCTTGGCCAGAACTGGGGCAGGTGCAGAGTACACAGTCTTGGTCAGAACTGGGGCAGGAGCAGAGTACACTGCCTTGGCCACGACGGGAGCGTGAGCAGCATAAACTGGAGCCGGAGCAGCATAGACAGCCTTCTCAATAACCGGAGCCGGAGCATGGACCAGGGCCTTGGCCACGATGGGAGTAGCCTGAGTGTACAGCGGCGCCGCGTAGGTGGTCTTGGCAATGGCAGGAGTGTAGACATTGTTCTGGATCCTGGTGTCGCTCTTTCGCACACTCGAGTACGGGGTGTCCACCGCCTTGGAGTAGCTGGAAACGGTGCCGGCAAAGGACCTCACCACATCGTGCTGGGTGGAGGCAACGGCGTCCACCGAGGGATTGGCAATGGCCACATGGCTGGCCAGGAGACCGGCGTTGGCGCAGGCCAGCAGGGCGCACAGAGGGATGAGGTAGCGGAAGGCCATGGCGGAGCACTCGAACTGGATGACTGGCAATCGGTGGTGTGGAAGAGTGGAGCTAAAGGCAGACTGCTGGCTGGGCTGCGACTGATGCTGATTTGGCCAAAATGTGCCGGCTTTTATACGCATCGGACGCGTGCCAGTTATGTGTAGACTTTGCTGATTTTTGCTGATTTTTTTCACCAGATTTGTTGTCTATTCGTTTGTCGATTTTTTTTTTGGTAATTGAACTGCCCACAATGCGATGGCAGTTCGGTTCACCTGCGCAACCGCTTGAAAGCCAATTTGCTGGCATAAATTAAGCGCGGTAATTAGGTTTTCGGCGGAGGACAAAGGCTTCAGGGCCCCCGGTGTAAAATTAATAACAATTTGCCAAAAAACCAAACAGAAAGAAAAATCGCAAAAAAAATATAGCGCAGAACTCGTGGCTGTAAGAAGCTTCCCAAGTTGGCAACACAATTCAATTTAGAGCAGCGTCAACTTTGGTAATTTCAATAAATATTCATCATGCGCCCCGTGAGCAGCCGAGCAGGGAAATTCATTTTCCCAACTTGCCCCCAAAACAGAAAAGAAGAAAAAAGAAAACTCAACGGGAGTGAAAAGTCAGCCAAGTGCAAAACAAGACGGAACATTAGATGCTCTCCTCTTAATTTACTGCCAAAGTTTTTGGGTGCGACACAGAGCAAATGTTTATGTTAGTGTCAATATGTTAATGGTTACAAAGGTGGAGGTTATGCGGGGAGTATTGTTTCTTTTCTAATGACGGGAGTTAATAACTTGTATATTTGTATCTTAAAGAAAGCATACAGAAATCAAGCGACACTTACATTTTAAAAAGAATCACCGATGTAAATTAAATCATTTTAAAGCTTGACCTATATTCCAAAAACATTTCAAATTGCAAACAATATTCTGACTTCTGATCATCAATAATTCCCGCTTCAGATCTCAACAACTTTTGCAGACTAAAAGCAAACAAAAATCATAAACAACCGACTGCCACCACCTCAAGGATACACACAATGAAAAAAGAAAGAAAAACGACCGACACCCCTGCTGATACAAAAAGTTGTCAGAAACAGGGAACATCCCCTTATCGAAGGCTTCTTCCTGTATTTTTGGGGGGTTGGGCCATATTTGCTGCTTGAGTAGAACTCAATTTAATGGAAAAATACGCAGGGCAAATAAAAGTTTTTCCCGCTGCCCTGGAAAATTTATGAGCTGCTGATAGTATTCAAAATAATTCACTTTCCTGCGATACTCTGGGTGTGGGGCACTTGAGGTGAGGTGGCCTCCAATCGTCGAGATGCTGAGAGGCGGATGGAGATGGAAAAGAGCTCAGTCACTGGGTGGCGCGACCCAATGAACCAGTTTTGAGGCTTAGGCCTAAGTCAATCTGTCACACATATACACGCACTCGAGTCTCGCCCCGTTGGCCGTGAAATTTGGCAAGACATTTTGCGGCAATTTGGCTATAAAAACTGTGAATTCGAGAGAGTTTGGCATCAGTAGCCACTGCAGCTCACTACCAACATCAGTTTCAGTATCTTTTCCTTTGGAACCAAAAAAATCCTATTTTCGAAATGGCTTTCAAGTACGTCCTGCTGTCCTTCTGCGCCCTGGTGAGCGTGGCCAGTGCCGGCTACCTCGCTCCAGCTGCCACCTACTCCGCCGCCATTCCCGTGGTGGCCAAGGTGGCCCAGCCACACTTTGATGCCGTCGGCACCACCCAGCAGAATGTGGTGCGCTCCTTCGGCGGCACCGTGTCCACCTACTCCAAGAACGTGGTCACTCCGTACTCCAGCGTTAGCAAGGTGGATTCCCGCATCACCAACAACGTGTACACGCCCAAGACCGTGTATTCCGCACCCGCTCCTGTCATCACCAAGTCCTTCTACGCCGCTGCCCCAGCTCCAGTGGTGGCCAAGACTGTGTACTCTGCTCCTGCCCCAGTTCTGGCCAAGACTGTGTACTCTGCTCCCGCTCCAGTTTACGCTGCTCCCGCTCCAGTTCTGGCCAAGACCGTGTACTCCGCCCCTGCTCCTGTGGTGACCAAGGCTGTGTACTCCGCTCCCGCTCCAGTTTACCCTGCCCCCGCTCCAGTTTACTCTGCTCCCGCTCCAGTGTACTCCGCACCCGTGGTGGCCGCCGCCCCTGCCGCCTTCGTGAAGTACTCTCCCGCCGCCGTGGTAGCTCACGCCAGCTTCGATGGATTCGGCTCCCACTGGGGATACTAAGGGTGTAACATCCCGAGCTTTGTTGACACTTTGTTGATTTGTCCGTACGAATTAAAGACAGTTGCATGAAACACGAACTCGCTCTTTGGCTAATTATTATTTGCAGTAATTAAAAGTGCGGGTTTGGGTGGGTTGGGGGTTTATAATATTGTAGCTGGTCGTTGCCATTCATATCTCACTAATTACATTTTCAGAATTCCAAAGAGAAGTATAAATATAATGGAATATTTAAGCCACAATTCCAGGAAGACATCCACAATTTTAGATAATTGTGTCCGTTTGTGGGATTATTTTAGGGCGGAACATTGTTCATTCTCTGAATTCGGAAACTAGTACTTAAATTAACTTGAAACATCATCCTTTTTTTGTTTTTGTCATTATTACCTCCCTTTTTTAATTTTGATACCGTTGCTTTTAAATTACTACATTAATTCCAAGCACAACAAAACCAATTAAACTTAAAATATATTGTTGAAATAGCATTGAAAAAATAAGACTTACTATATATGTGTAATAACTTCTTTATTGATCTTCATTCACCAATAAACCAATATTAAATTGTAAGGATCATAAACAGCTGATAACCTGGGAAAACATTCCCATAAGTAATCACCTACAAAGGCGATTACAATTTAAAGTAACACTTTAACCCCTTTTCCGTTCACATTTCCATTTGTCTGGCGTTTAATGGGGCATATGTGTGCCAAGGAAATTGCATGCCCAGTCGGACCTTCGAATCCGTAGAAATCCAGGCCACTCTCTCCTTCTCCAGTTCTCACATAGTTAAAAACTCTTTTTGCGAGGGCGCAAATATTTAGTGCAAAACTTTCTGTTTGTCTTTGTCGGTGGGGTGCTACAAAAAAAATTGTTGGCCAAAGTTTAATGAGCCACATGACCCCTTTGGTCGCTGCCTTTCTATCTCCATAAACTTTGCGATGGGTTTTCAGCAGCTTGACCAAACTGCGGTTGTTGTTGTTGCCGTTATGGCGGCTAAAAAGTTGGCACAACAACACCCAAACACACACTCTTACAGAGCACATAAAAAAAGCATTAACGATGTGGGCCGAAGCAAACTATTTAGCCATAAAGTTGGTCCTTCCGACGGACAATTTTGTATGTATATTTTATGGATTTTCAAATGCTGCAAAATTGTTTTCCACGACCAGAATTTAATGTTGACAACAATAAAATTTACGGGGCGGCAGGGAGCACATAAAACGAAGAGGAAGGCAAACTCGAGCAGGGGCGGTGGCGAGATGTCCTTGAATATTTTCTGCTTAACTGCATTTGCATATTGTTGCGATTGTCGAGGGCTCCGTGTCCGGATTGGGGTTCGATTTCGATTCGGTCTCCGTGTCCCTGTCCGATGTCCGATGTCCTGGCATTTGCAATACTTTTTCAATCGCCGGACATGCTTTGGTGATTCCTTTATTGGCTCATCCATATGCATGTCCGGACATTGGATGCGGGACTCAAGTGTTTATCGTTATTGATTGCAGTCCGTGAAATATGACGAGAGCCAGCGTCCAGGCCAGCATCCAATTTGTCTGTCGTCTTGCCAAACTCAAAGCCAATACCCATTCCTGCTGGGCGAACATCGAATCCGTATTTCAATCTGCCCGAAAACGGATTTGAGAGGTAGCCCTGGAAAATGTTACGGATTACCGCACGAAATCCTAGGAGGGCTTCAAGCACGATTATAGTATTATTCGAACAGGCGGATGCAGCCAGCTCCAGGTGCGCCTCGAGGTCTTGGTCCGATTCAGCAAAATCATGTGTATGACCAGGGCCAGGACCATGAAGAACTGTAAGGACAGTGTGACTGGGACTGGGACTCTGTGCATAACATTTGAAGCCATACCTTGCCAACGAGGGAGATAATCACACTTAGGGTCATCGGTGTGGGTTTTACGGAGACAGTTGAGCAGGCTTTGGTGTAAAGATCCTCGATCCTGCCGCTGCCATTTTTATAGCAGGATTTGGGCGGAGAGCGACCAATCACAGTGTAATCGCCGGGGCCCAAAACGCCGCAGCATTTGAACTGGAAATAAATCGATCTTTAAATTAAAGATTTTCATTAAATCCTGATAGAAAATATAGTTACTTTAACTTCGAAGAACGTGAGTCTGTTTTGGTATTTCCACATTTTCGTCACATCTCCAATGGCTTGATATTCCTGTGATAGAACCACAGCCAAATTTAACTCCAGCCAGATGGCCAAGAAGAGGATAGTCACATACTGAAAGCACGACACATATGTAAATATTAGCAATAAGAAACTATATATTTGTATTCAAAGTTTGAAAACCTCTTTAAAATATTAGTAAATGTCTAAATCGTAAATGTCTTACGATTCGAATTCCACGGGCCCTCCGGAAGATTACCAACGGAAGGGTCAAGATCAGAAGTAAAAACGTGAGGCACTCAACGGATATGGTCAAGATCATGTAGTATTCAAAGAAGCAACGCCAACAACCTCTGTGCATCTCCATTACGAAGTAGTAGCTCCGCACGTTCCATGCGGTCAAGCCCTGTGGGGAAACTTCTTACAGCTTCATTCATTACCAGTCAGTATCTGTATCTTACGGTATTCACCACCCACAAAAAGTAGATCACGATACTACTGGCCATCAGTTTCCTTTCGTCGGACTGGAAGTGGTCCACCACCCCAGTCTCTGGCTGGGACATATTGCATGGATGTGCTGTAATCTATAAAATATATCTAAATATGCAATGAAACTTAACTCTAAGCTTTGTCGATTTCATCTAATAAACAATCACATTATTTAATTATATAAGAACCGAGTCCTCATATATTTTCCTAATTTTTTTTACAGCTGGCTAATCTCAGGATATCAAAGAATCAGGCTCACGTGAACTAAAGCCAATTGGTTTCTTTTATACCAGAATGTCCCATATGGCATTAAAATAACTGCAAAGTAAGTAGTAAATATAAAAATATAATATAATTTAAAGAAATCAAATATGACTTACGGCGGTTAAATCAAAAGCCAAGTTTTGATTCCTTCCGTGGCCTAATTATAAACAAGTTCCCAATTTTACTACAATTTATTTTTAAAAAGAAATTTCACCTTCTTCATTTAAGCTATTAAATAAAAATATTTTCCGAGATATTCTTAAAGGGATCTCCTGGCATTTACATAGATTTATTCAGAATCGCAGCTCCGGAGATGATGACCGCGGTTTCCCGAGGAGGGAAATATGTTAAACTAGAACTAAACCCACACACACGTCCTGGCATATGGAGCTGCCATGGAATTTTTTAATCAAACAGTTGCCATTAATTACTGCAAAATTCTGTAGCCACATAACAGACATTTTTTCGACAGCCAACCGGCGGCTGGAATGAATGAAAAGAAAACAGGATGCGGCGAGTAAAGCGCTGCCAAGTCCTGGGTCCTGAGGGCGTGTGTCCGTGAGATGCTGTCCGTGAGATGGTATATCCGGGATTTGTATTTGAATCGGGGAGGTGGGAGGAGAACGAGGAGCACGAGCAGGAGAAGGAGTAGAAGCAGGAGCAGGAGCTGAAGCACTACCCGGAAGCAAGGAATGCCAGGCCAACCGACCGCAGACGCCACCGAAAGAAGCAGCAACTAAAAATCAAATTAGGTGCAAACGAACGCCCGTCAGCAGCAGGACTCGCAAATAATACATAAAAAGAAGAATCACTCTAAAAAAGGGGGCGTGTCGTGGTTGCGTTTTCGTAATGAATAATTTATAATGCACGCCACTGATGGTTTTTATTCCAGCGAGCTCTTAGCTGGGATTAAAATTTTGTGGTTTTCCGGCTTCCCAGTTTGGCCGAATTAAAGTTCATGCTCTGAGAGCCCAGTGTGGCGGAGGGGGTTCCTTGGCCGGCTGATAAATGTGCGTGTGCTGGTGTCAAGTGCACGCTCGTGAATTCAATTTGATACACAAACTGATTTATCGACTCACAGCAATGGCAATGGCAGTATATCGCCACACTGAAATTAATTGGTAATGAAAAACCGTTTCGAGAAAGTGAGATTTTAAAATAAAATTGCTTGAAACTGATGCAATATAATTAGGAAATTGATTTACAAAAAGTAAGC
The DNA here is from genome assembly GCA_018904565.1 of Drosophila tsacasi. NCBI lineage: Eukaryota > Metazoa > Arthropoda > Insecta > Diptera > Drosophilidae > Drosophila > Drosophila tsacasi. The sequence continues at coordinate 42,912 of JAEIHY010000043.1, forward strand.
ATCTTTAATGGATTTAAAAGTGAAGTACTTAAATATAAAAGAATACTCTAATAAACTATTATATTATTATAAACAAACTGAACGAAGAAAAAATTGATTTATTTTTTAAAAGTTACTAAAAAACTGATTAAGAGTTTTATTCTTTCTCAAAGCTTTCGTTACAAATTTTAGCATAAATTAAAGACTTACCTTAAGACTCCTAAGCTGAGAGTGTCTCCACTTATTTATATTTTAATTTTCTCCGCAAGCTTCTAGAACTCAATTTAAATTTTAAAATAAGAGCTGAAGCTCTCTACCGAAAATAGTTTGTAGTGCACACATTGTCTCAACTCGACTGGCAGACGCCATTCATAAGTCAGTCGTCGTCGTCAGTGGGAGCCGTGGCTAAGAGGAAGCGAGGACGATAAAAAATTACATACACTTGTAACTGGTGTGACCTCAGGCAGTCCTGCGTTTCCTCTGGTTCTGGTGCTCCGTTCTCAGTTATACTGAGTCTGGAGCGGAGTTATGTCCTGGGTCTCCTCTTTGCCTCTCTAACAAGGTTAATTTGTAGCGATCGCAGTTCTCTGTCATTTATCTTCGCTGTCAGCGGAAAGTCCTTCGCACAGGAAGCCTTGCCTGGCATCGTTCTAATTTGAATTTAACAAGCACACTGGAGGCGGCCGGGGGATGCTGGGAGGTCCATCAGACCATCAGTCTATTGGCAAGCATTGAAAATTAAAAATTTATTGCTGGCGTGGTGTCAATCATCGCCACCATGATTCTCCGTTGAGAAAGTAATAAAGTAACTGCGATAGAAACGGGGCTAAAAGTAAATCATAGGGATGTTCTGGGTCTATGAAATACTCACTATAAAGTTAGGATTGTAATTATAGAGATATTGCAAGTGTATTTCATAAATATATTATAAATAATTATTATAGAAGCATAAAAGTATAAATATGCTGAACAGAATTTAGAGCTTTATTATTCAGCGAAATTTATGATTATCTTTCGTGATGTATTGAACTGAATTTTTAAAATCTAAAATATGTATTTACTTTTTTACATATTTTGTAACAACCAGATCCTAAGCCTCCTGCTAGAACCCATACTACCCAAGAGAGGACATCCAAATAAAAATCAAAATCTCGCCGAGTATCCTGTCGCCCTGTTGCAGGCACACACACTACATCATCATCAATTTGTGCTTGTGAGTTTCTGGAGCACTCTCTGACCCCCATCCCCCCAGGAGCTCATCCATCCTGTCCCATATCCCTACACCGCCACTCCACACTATTCCATTGAACGTTTCAATTTCACTTGTTGGCTTCGATTGTCGCCTGAAGTGCGGAGTTGGGGGAACAATTGAAAGCGACACTTTTATGGTTTTCAGATTTGTGTGATACTTCCTCTTTGCCACCGCAGTGCGTTCCACTTTTTTTTTGTATTTCCCTGTTAACACTTTTTCCCTCTGACTCCTGTACCGTGGTTCTTTATTACTTTTGAGCTTGGTGTGCATTTTAATTGAGAAATTCCAAGGGAAATTGTGATGAGAGACTTTATGCCTTTAAGTGCAAGTGCGGCTAAGCTCTTAATTCCAAAGCATTACACAATAGTTTCTATAATTTTATTTGGATCTCTCTGCTCGAGGGGTTCTTATTTCTGGCAAATAAAATTTGGCTGCATATTTTGCGGCGTCAAATGGCAGCCACAAAAATGAATGAAATCGTAAAATTCTGCCGGACCGTGCCGGACCGCCGCATCCACGCCCAGTGAGCTAATAACGTGCACTCGGTAACCGGATGCTCCGCAGACCAGTGCCGCACAAAAGCTGATCCGGCCCTTAGACCACTGATGACCTGCTCTGCTCTCCAACCGTTTTTCCATTTTCATAGACTGAAAAAAACCATGCACTATGACTTTAATTTTAAATTGATTTTGATGTTTTGTGATATGTCGTTTAACAATAATGGTAACACTTTGAACATTTTATTTAAAATCTCTTGAAAAATTGCCATAAAGGAGGCTCTGTCAATGGCACTCTAATCTTAAAATGATTTAATTTGTAAGCTATTAAAATTTGTATTTTTAATATATTTTATGTGGACTATAACAATTATAGGTTAATTCTTATTAAGTAAATTATTATTATTCTATTATTCAAATTGCAAATGCTTTAAGAGAGAGCGACTAAGGTGTGTATGTTTTTTTAAGTAAATATAATATCACGTTTCAAAAATAAATTAGACTTTTAAGACCCCTTTCCCTATAACTCTATTTTGAGGTTCTTATTAATTGATTTGTGTATTGTTACCTAATTATGACACCTCAATTTAATTTGTGAATAATTTTTTGTTTACAATGTGTTCATACTCTCAAAAGAATTCAATATCCTATTGAAAACTGTAGCACCTCCAAACATATAATTTCTAAAATAAGTTTGAAGAAGACTTGAAGTACTTAAATTTATGTAATTTTAAATATGTGTTCTCTCTTTGATACAGAAAGGATTTTAAAAACTTACTTTTTTAAAATATAATAAATATTTCAAAAATATACCTTTTGAAAATATTATATATATTTTTCTCCTGTGCAGGACTATCCAAATATTAATAAGTGTGAGTGTGTGTGCTGCTGGGATTGTGTGCATCGGCATTTAAGTGCCGAAACAAGTTTTTTGGAAAATGGGAAGGAGTTTGGGGCCAGGACGTCTGACATAACCTCAATTTGTATGCGTTCTTTCTTTCGTTTCGTTTCGTTTCGTTTGGTTTGTTTGTCTATTTGTTTGTCTTTGTCTCTCTATCTCTTTCGTCTGGGAAATTGCAATTGCATTGCCGCCTTTTCCCGCCGCCGCCCCCATGACTTCCTTGTCCCGCATCCACGCTGTGTAAATATTTGATTTTTGCATTAAAGTCAATTTGCTTTCATGATTCCGTAATTCATTGTTTACTCACGCCAACTTCTATTACGCCTTCTGCCGCCCGCTTTGATTGTTTATTTTTATATCCCCCTCGGCTCGGGGTTCGAGGGTGGAGAGGGAGTCCTGGGGTCCTGGAATCCCGCATTTCCGCTGCACTTCCACTTCCACAGCCACTTTCATATCCACATCCCCACAGATACCGACACCAGACCAGACCAGACCGGGCTCAGCGATATCCGCATCATCTTTGTTTGTCGCTCCCAGCAAGGTTTTCCTTCTCCGCCTTTTGTCTGCTCGCTTTCCCCCCCGATTTTCCCCCGGAAAATCCCTTGCCACAATCCCGGCTGTTTTAATATGCGCACTCAACGTTAGAAATTAAATCTGGCTCTCAAATGTTATTTGCGCTTTTCGTTTATTTATTTATTTATTATTTGCTTACGCGGCTGCCAGAGCGGTAGTCTTCTGCCTTCCCGATCCTTGGTCCTTGGCGCTGACTGTGTGTCCTGGCCCAGTTTTCATTAGGTAATGCATAATAAGCTCGAGAACTTGTGCGAGTGAATTTAATTTATATTATTTTCTTTGTCTGTATGCCAGTTGGGTGCTGAATTTTTGGGGGCTCTGGTCCCTGGGAAAAGCAATTATAAAACTGTGTATGAATATGGAAAGTGAGAGATCCGGGTTTTATTGTAACGGCTACAGGGGAAGGGGAAGGGTTTAGTTTATGATTGGCAACGGATTAAGTATATACAGTATTTTTGTGCACAAATTTATGCAAAGAATATTTAAAAATATTTATTTATTTGTATAATTACTTTAAAAATATTAAGACAATAAACTCTGGTTTAAAATGATCTCTGTAATTATTTATTTAAACTTTAAACTGACGTAATACCTTTATAATTTCTTCGAAAGATGTAATTATACAAATTATGGGGTTCATTGGTGCTGACTAAATATATTTGATATTTATTAAGTGTGCCTTTTAAAGCAATACACTATTGAATGCTTTCTTAAACATCAGCATGCAGGTTTTATTCTAAAATAATCCATATTTTCTAAGATTTCTTTGTTATTGGTACCCTCACAATATTTTTATTAAAACCTAGCTTTAAGGAGCAAAAATTCCTTCCACAAAAAGTAAACTACAACAGGTTGCCAGCACATATGCCGAGATTACTATTTCCCCATCTCACCCCAACCTTTACTTGCCATCAGCGCTTTTATGTTTACTGCTTGGCACTCCACCATCGGATTAACCTCCGCCGTCAACCCCAGGGTGAATCCTGCGAAGTCAAATCAATACAAGGCACCAATATCCATCAATATCCCTCAGCCATCCAGAATCAGCCAGCGAGTGAGGCGCCATTATTATAAGAGGCGCGTCGCTTGCAATTTTAACGAGCTTACGCATTTTATCGTCGGATCCGGATTCCGGACTGAGGACTCCGGAGCAAAATAAACCCGGAGGAGACGCTGTCATCGCCTCATCATCAAGCGGACGATGTGACTGCAGTAAAAAAGAATCTAATTTAGTGCGCGGTTTGCATACAAATTCCTTTCGCAGGACTGGCGCTCGGCAATGCCGCAGCGAATCCTGCGTGACAATGAGGCTATATGTACATATATGGCTCTGTGTGTATGAGGGTGTTAATTCGCAATTGGTGTCACGATATACATTGATTCGCCATTTGGCTTATGCATTTTTCATTAATTGTCTTGCCCTGTGTCTTGTCGCAGTAAATTTGCGAGCAATTTAATCAAAAATTCTAATTCCAATCCGAAAGTTGGGCGCAAGTTTTTAATGACTTTTCCAACTCGGAGCCAAAGTTTCGGAGTTGTGCTGCAACTGCAATTACTGCAATCGATGCTCGACTTCAGGTGTTTCTCCCAAGGACTTAGGTCCTGCCACGGTTTAGACACAACACAGCACACAACACAGCAGGCAGCGAAACAAGCTCAAACCGCTAATCGCGTTACACAAAACTTTACCTCCGGGCGGCGAAGGTAAAGGCAATCGAGTGCGAAATTCCACATACGCCCCGTGTGACGTGGCGATGGCAAAGGCATTCAAGTCATTTCCGCTTAAGCAATCAGTTTGAGGCAGCAGCGAGTCAGTCGTCATCCGAGGCACTCGGATCCCCGCCAGGTGTAAAACGGGGTTTGGGCCACCGCTTGACATGACAGCCGCGTGCTGCAGCCGCTCCGCATTTGAATGCCGCAAAATGCTGCTCGGCAAACCGACATAAATACAAACAAACATGGCTGACGGCTGGCTGCCGCCTGGAAAGGATCTTACTGTGTACTCAAAATGAAGAAAAAGCGAATTTTCTTAAAATCATTATGTTATTTATAGATATTTTTGGTAATTTTTGTCTTAGTAAAGAATAAGAGTCTTTAAATTGAATATGTTTTGTAAGGAGAAAAAGTATATAAAACGAAGGAAAATATATATAAAATATAAATGATATATTCCTACATTATCAACCTAAAAAGGCTCTAGCCCCTTATGATTTAGAAAACCCGATTAGAAACCCATTGTGCACACTTCTAGTATGTTCCTTACTGACAGTTACGAGCCTTTGCTGTGGGCTTCTCGACCGGAAACAGGAAACCGGAAATTTAAAGCCCTGCCGAGCAAATCAAGCGATTGGCCTGCACTTTGCCTTGTTATTTGTTGTTGCCACGCAGCCGATTTTCCCTGACTGCTGCCAGACACTGCGGACAGTTGGAGTTTTGTGCATTGTGCAAAAGTTTAATTACAATTTGTACTTTTTTGTCGGTGAAATTCCCTGCTAAAAGCGAAACAAACTTTTTATTGATATTGTAAAGCGAGTGCAGCAACGTCGCCGCTCTCCGCTCTCCGGATTTCCCACGACCTCCGGCTCAATGTCAAGTGTCATGTTATCCCGGACTTATTCATGTCTGCCATCACAAAGGGTGGAAAACTCAGGCGGAAAAGCGAAGAAATTACTTGCAAATTGATTACTGACATTGCCTGTACCGGCTGTGAGTTGCTTTTACTGCTTAATAGCCGAGATGTCTGGGACCAAAGGATAATGATAGTACACAAACGGACATAATCAAATAAATGGACAATGTCACCCGCGAGAGTTGATGGAAAATATAATGTAAAGTATTTATATTAAAAGCTATATGAACTCGAAGAGAGGTATTTTACAAACCGCCCTCTCGTCTGTGTGCAATCAATAAAGCCCTCGAGACAGCCTTGGCAGCCATCAGCCAGAAATTGTCATAAATTCATTTTTATATGTGAATCAAATTGGCAGGCACGAATGCGCCGAATGCCAGCACCGAGGAAAGTAAAAAGTGGCCCACAAAACGCCAGCCGGTGGAGATGGAAAGTGCCAAAGTGCGGACGCGGATACCGGATTCCGGATTTCAGATTTCCGATTCCGGATACGGACTCGGATTCCGTGTCCGCTGCACTCGCCACGTTGTGTAACTCCGGCCTGGGGCCATGAAAGTTTTATTAGGCATATGCAAATGTGTCAACTTTATTTGCAATATTTCGACACGTTCCGACATTTCGCCAACACTTGTTGCTATAATGAAACCCGATGCATATTTCAGCAGTTTTCGTCGCCGCCAGCAGCGCAACTGTTGCTCAACTGTTTGTGGAAAATTCCACGATTTTATAATTTACGCTGGCCATTGAATTATGAACAAGAACGAGGCAGAGAAGCTCTGTGGACATATAACTACTATATAGTTTCTCTTATACCAGGAAAGTTAGGAAAATAGTAAAGGAGCCATTTCACATATATTCTTGATCAGCATCACGAGTTGATTTAGCCATGTTAGATAGAACATTTTAACATTAACATTTTAACATTTTAAATTCAGAATGTAGATTTTTTAAGCTTATGAAAACCAGCACTGGAACAGCTTTAATGTAGCCCATAAGTTAAATTTGTAAATTTGTAACCACCCAGTCAAGCGGCAGGCCACAGCAGCTAATGCTCTTAATTAATTAACCAATTATTTTCTTTAAATACATACATTTTTTTCGCTTACCGATCGGTGCTACCAGCTTTATACAAAAATAGGATATAGGAAAATAGTTTTGGTTCG